>JAVQJL010103944.1:0-10716 GCA_036024295.1 Nannoperca obscura
GTGTGCGTGTGTGCGTGCGTGCGTGCGTGCGTGCGTGCGCGCGCGCGTGTGTGTGCGTGTGCGCGCGCGCTTTGGAGAACAAAAAAGGCATTTAAAGAGGTGTTGCTCCTGTTAACGAATGGTGCTGCTTGAATTCACATGCTCCTATTTCATCAATAACCTTTTAGTTTAGCTGCCAGTATGTGCTTGTGTGTGTATATAGATGTTTCAGATGTTCAGTTCAGTAGCTTCAGACTAGGGTCAAATTGGTTTGCATTGCAAATCACTAATAAACTTGTTTACACTCTTAAGTGGTTTCACCTTAATCTGCAATTAAACATTCTCAAAATATGTCGTTTTCCAATTAAACTTGAGTCCCAAAACTTGTTAAAGATTTTGGTTTATTAGTTTCCAGTTAATTAGCTACACCTAGCTCAAACTAATGCAGTGTGACACAACAGTCCTGCAGTAAATGAAGGTCATAATGGTCGGTTTTTGTTGAAACTATTTTAGAGAAGTCTAGAGAAGATTCAACTGATCATTTTGGAAGCTGCAGTTTGTGGTGCTGTTGATATGTACTGCGTTACACTGACAGGTGTTTCTGTTATTTGGTCTGCCCCATTTATATCAATGAGGGTAGGCCAAATAAAAAAACACTTGTCTGTGGGTATTTCTTATACTGTTTACAACAATTGTTAAATAGGTTACGTGTAAAAGGCTAGGACTGGCTTAGCAATGTTGACAGGTAGCATCGCGGGGGCGCAAGTGAAGAGAGCAATTAAAAATGCATGCCGTGCTATTTATGGAGCTGAAATTTCCAGTGTTATGCAAGGGCGGGCTTCATGGTACCTTAAACCCGTTCCACCATAATACCCCAGTGTGAGAGGTTGAATGTGTGGTCTGCATACGTGTGTGTGCAATGAGCATTTGACTGCTAAAGACCTGAAAAGCCATGAATCAATACTGCTAATGAGAGTCTTAGAGCTGTGAGAGGAGGGATAGAAAACCTCTCACCCTTTTCTTTCAATTTGTCTTTCCCTCCTCCTTTCCCACCTTCTTACCTGCCTTTTTCCCTCCTCCTCTTCTTCTCTCTCTTTGTTTTTTTTTGTCCATATGTGTCTGTGCTCTCGTTCCACCTCCTATTTGTGGATCGCACCATTTTGTTGCTTTCAGTCCTCCCCCCCTCCTTTTCCCTCCCTTTCCTAGATCCACAAGTAGGCGTAAACCGTACCATCATCTCCTCCTCTCAAATGCACTTTGCTCTGCTCCTCCACTCTGACAAATTGAATATTCCCTCTAAACACTTTTTCCAAGAGCGGAGGCATCTCATGTTCTGCTTCCATGGATCCGCAAACTTAACGTCAGGCCCTCTACACTCACAAACAGTCTTTTATCTGCACAGACGTATGCTGCAGCATCAAAATCTGCATGCCTTAAAGGACCTTCGTGCGGGGGATTTGCAGGTTTTAGCTCCTTACTTATCAATCATGTATTTAACATTTTGCAGCCAATTTTCAAATGTAGGTTATACAGATCATTTTGTACCAGACAGCCATTGGTCACTATTTATTTTTGTGTACTATTAAAAAATTGTATTTACTCCAGGAATTGTCAGTGTTAATGCAAAAACTGCATTACCAAACAGAATTAGTTGAAAAGTTGGCATTGCATCACAACAAAGTATTTATGAGCCCATTTCACTAAATTCGCCACATCCAAACTGCAATTTGCAAAAGCGGGAGCCCTGTAGTTCTCACAAATGTATCTGTAATGTGCAAACGACAGACATTTGTAAAATGTCAAGCTGCCACCATTCGTGATGTGAACGCTGCTCGCAAACCACTTTTTTAAAACAGGCCCCAAAATGAATTACTCACAAGAGTAGCCCAAAGATTTACTATTACACGTTTATAAAGTTGGTGCTTTGACATATTTTAAAAGAATAGTCAAAATTGTTGCAGTAGAGGCTGATATACTTTGTGTTTCTAATTCGTGGTGTGGGTCAAGCTCCAAAATTACTGGAATCCTACATAATGCAACTTCATTTTTCGTTACACTCTTTGAAACAAAGGCCAAGTTTATTTTCTTGACTAGACAAAACTCTCTGAGCCACAGAAGTCTTTATACAACAGTTTGCACACGGTGTGTACCAGTAAATTGACTTTGGCACAAAACATCTGTGCCTCTTAACTAATGGTATATACAGTTTAGTAGATTGAAAATGGAAATACTCCTGTAAAGTGGAAAATACCTCAGACTTGTACTTAATTACTTGAATAAATGTCCTAAATTACTTTCTACCAATGCACGGCCGAAATGTAACCAACAAAAAAATGATGATTCATTTCACAGATTAACTCTCAAGCAATTTTCTGCATGAATCCGATAGTAGAGATTCATATTGTATAGAAACCGATGAACCAATAGAACAAACAAAATACACCAAAATGTATAAAACACATGCTTTGCAAAATGTTTACATGTGATGCAAAGTCGTTTATATTGCAGTAAATGGGCTAAAACCTGCAGAACAGCTGGTATGGTTTGTTAAGAAGCAACACCACCTATCTAATAAAGAAGTTACAGAGTTGCTGATTAATACAGTCAGATGAAAAAGGAGGTGGGGGTGGAGAAATGATAGTTTAGAGACTGGGATGCACAGAGGTGAGGTGCGTTTGATAAATGGCTGACTGGGCGCAGCATCGTTTAGAGTTATTAATAAAACACAGACGCTGTATCGATCCATGACAGGCGCGGCTGAGTGCCGGCAGATATGCTCTCTCCAATATAGATTTACATATGGCCCCTGTTCTCCCGTATGGATTTAATGGCAAAGCTCAGATTGTTTCTAAGGCTTTGACTGATTAGGTCTGTCCAACCTGCGAAAGGTGGGAGAAGAGATAGAAATGAGAAAGAGGGGATGAGAGAGAGACGTATTTACTGTATATGAAGAGAGGGAGGGAGAGGGCAGAAGGGAGATGCCCCATTCCCAAATCAACTCCATGCATGTAGAGAGCTAAGCAGACTGGACAGGTGTCAGCGGCACGGTGAAGCCTCCCTCCCAGTGAAGCTATCAAGGGGTGTAGCTGTCGGCATTCAGTTAGAACTCCTAATCATTTCCTCTGACTGCCACAACTTACAGCCCGTCATCGCCGTTCATCATCCTCCACGAGACATCTCAGAGAGAAGTTCTTAATTTACTGTGATTATGACACTGTTTGCATATAAATTGCTGGTAACGATTGGAGCTGTAATTTGGAGGGAGGAGAAACCAAGAAGGGGGGGGGGTTCTTTCTTTTCTTTTCATCTTTGTCTTGAGTAAGTAGAAGAAGAAGAAGAAGAAGAAGGAGAAGAAGAAGAAGAAGGAGAAGAAGAAGAAGAAGAAGCTCCCACAGCTTAAGTTCGCCGCTACTTTCACACACACCAACATGCACACATGCACGGCCCAGTTTCCTTCCCCCATGAAGGCACGTGCAGGGGTCCAGGGATCACCCAGAATGCTTTGCCTTGCATTGTTATGCTCTTCCTTTCAGTGCATTAGAGGGGGGTGAGAGGTTCTTCTTTGCCAAGAGATGGGTCAGGCCCTTTCACTGCCAGCATCCTTCTTTCACCCAGGCCTCTGTCTCCCAGGGCAACTCTCTTTCTTGTCCCCTGCATGTGTGTATCTCTGAATATGTGTGTGTGTGTGTGTGTGTGTGTGAGAGAGAGAGGAAAAGTGCAAGTGAAAGAAGAACATGAAAGGGAAAAGCAGGCTCGATGACTCGCTGCCAAACCTTCTCCAATTTCCTCTCCACGACTAATCTGATTGGCTCCTCTGATGCTCCGACGGTGAAAGGGGAGCAGGATTGGATGATGGCGGCAGGAATTGAGCAGACAGTGGGCCGGACTTGGCTGGGAATGTTTGGGATGAGGCAGGAATTTGGGCAAATTTCCCCCTATAGGTCTCTTTCGTGGAAATCATTGTGTGTATGTTAAATCGTCCGTACAATGTGTATGTTTAGAGGACCCCTTCAAGTGCCTGATTTGTGTTTGTGTGGGTCTGCGTTTGCAGTTTTGCATGAGTGTCCTGTTGGATTGAAGGGCAGAGGAAGCTTTGGATTTGGGGGGACGGATAAAAGGCAGAGAGGCCAGGGAGAAAACTCTATCTCCGTTCACCCGATTTAGGATTACCAAGAAAAGCAGGGGGGGGCTGTCGGAGAGAGGGGGAGGTGGAATGACAGAGAAAGAGAGAAACACAGGGAATTAGAGATGTAGAGAGAAACAATGAGGCCCGGGTGAATCAGACTAAGCAAACCAAATCGAGGGGGGTGTTGGGAATCTGAATCAGGTTAATTGGCAGGTACGTTTACAGGAACGTGACCAATGAAAATCCTGCTCTTTTCCCCACTTTGGCCATCCATTGTCAAAGTGTAACTCCGGCTCATTTACTGTTCCTTTTTCTGTCGACCTCACTCTCATCGTATAAAATAACATGTACAGTATGTGACTAGCGGCCGCGTGTGCGCTCAACAACGAAAACGTAAAGTATTGAACAAAGGAAAACTTTGCCCTGATGGTGGCTTTAGATGGTAAGTTAAGGGATCACCAAAGTTATTACAGCTCATCCTGAGGGGAACTGTGCCAAATTTTCCTGGCAATCCCCCAAATCCTTACCGTTCTAACAGCCTCCGCTCTTCTGGGGAGAGTTTCCACAAGATTTTGGAACCTGTCTGCAGGGATTTGCTCCCATTCAGCTACAAGAGCATTAGTGAGTTGGAGCAATGATGTTGAGAAATGGTCCCGGCTCTCAGTCGGCGCTCCAGGTTATCACAAAGGGTTAGTGGGGCTGATGGCAGGCCAGTCAGATTCTTCCACACAAAACTTGGGAAACCATGCCTTTATGGACCTGGCTTTGTGCACAGGGGCATTGTTACGTTGAAACAGTAAAGGGTCTTCCCCAAATAGCACACTATTGTCTAAAATATCATGGCATGGTGTACCATTAAGATTTCCCTTAACTGGAATAATGGCCCTAGCCCACACAGTTATAAACAGCTCTAGTACACAAGGGGTGTCCACATACAGTGTAAGTTGCTTTAAATTAAAGCTTCCTCTAAAAGGCCTGTGTTACACATCAGGAGTTTACCTTTGTGGGCTGGTGTGTATGAATAATTACAGCAAAGTAAACAGTCATTAACTCTGACACTTTGCACTACACCGAATAAGCAACAAGACGTTTCACACAGCAAACAATCCAAATCCAAACAGCAACACAATGCAAGGCACAGATAAACCGACGGAGAGAGTGGGTGAGTGGGAGAGAGGGGAGGGAGGGGGGGATAAAGGTGAGAAAAAGAAAAGGATGGAGGATAAAGAAAAAAATTAGGTGAGAAGCAAATGAATAAATAAAAGAGACGCGCTCGCCAAATCAGCGGAAGAAAGGAGAGAGGATTAGGAGGTGTACAGATGCAGAAAAATAGAGTGGGAGAGAAAAAGAGGGAGATGGAGAGAGAAGTGGGGGGAAGGAAATGAGAGAAACAAAGACCTCACAGTGTTAGGAGTGCTGCTGGGCATCCTCAGAGGAAAACAGAGCAGACTCCTTTGTAGTTGGAGAGGAAGCCCCAGGTCTTCATGGATGTGTGCATTAGCCGGTCCTTGAATTAGTGGCTCCCAAAGGTCCCTCTTTCTCTCCCTGTACCCCGTGTCTATCACTTTCTCCATCTTTCCAGCTCTCTAAAGCCATCTATTTCCATCAGTTTATCTCTGTGGCTCTTCACCTTTCTCTGTATCGGTCTATCTTCACCTTCTTTCACTCCGCCTTTCAATTTCTCAATCTCCCACACAAACTTTATCTCTAACACTCACACACACACACACACACACACACACATACACACACACACACACACAGCAAAAATACCAAAATAGAAACACGCAGTGATGCAGGAGTTACACAAGGATACGTGCGCGCACACTCACACTCACACACACACACACACACACACACACACAGTGTTTTTCTCTCACAGGCTTTCTCTCACACTCAAATAGGCTTTCCAAACCTGGCTTCCTTAGCGAGTTCCCAGGTGCAGAACTCAGCATCAAAACAGACTCCCTCTTCTTCATCTTCTTCATCTTCGTCATCTTCTTCTTCATTTGTTTTACTTCTTCCTCTTTCTTTGTCTGGAAGATGCTGAAACAAAAAAATCCACAAACTGAGATTGACAAATTACTCACAGCGAGCTCCACTTGTTCTCTGTGCTGACATTTTCTCCTTTTTCTTCTCTTTTCAATTCTTCACTTTCCTCCCTCTCACTATTTTTCAGTTTTTTTCTCTCTCTCTGCCATGCTTATTTTCCCTATCTTCCTCTTTCTCTCCCCTGTTCATTTGGTAGAGGTGAATGATTTAATGTGCAAACCAAGCTTTGCCTTATTAACAATTGTCTCTTGTGGGTGTTTCATTTTGGTATTTTTGGTGGAGAAACGTCAGAAAAGTTCTTAAATACTTTTGAGACTTTAATGAGACCTACTTTTTTGTTTTGCTCAAATGTACTCCATTAGTATGAAAAAAAAGAGTAATATGTTTTCTTAGTTTTCTGGCCAAGCACAGGATTGCATTTCTTTAAAAAAAATCCCAAATGGTCACATTGACATTTAAACTCATATCATTAAGCATCTGTATCAACGTTTAGAGCATTTTATAGCTTTTTTCCGTCGTGCTTAACTGAGCTTTATACTTAATGTTCATACGTGAGAGTGGCATCTCATCTCACTTCCAGCAAGAAAGAAGACAAGTGTATTAAGCAGAATGTCAGCGTGTGCTGCTTCTGATGGCCTTCACTTCAGTCTTGGATTTATTACGTGCGTGAATTACGTTCAGCTTGTTGCTTTTTCAAACTGCTTCATTCTGTTCAATACAAATCTAGGCTTAATTAAGTACTACCACCACCTGCAACAGAGGCACATTTGTGAATTGTGATAAATTAAATTGACTTGACAGGACATGGCTGAGCTGATGGTGGCAATTTCACCAGTAAGGTGACCTCTGGTGCTAAAAGCTATGGATTTAATTAGTGACACTGATGATTCAGTCCACTCAGTTCAGCTTGAGAATTTGGCATTTAAGCTTTGATCGATGCTCTACTGATCACCTCTGTCAGAAACGTACATTTTTCAGATAATGTAAATGTATTTTGTGACCTCAAGTAACATTACACACATTGTTAAATCAATGGTCTCCAGCAAGGTTGTTTTATTAGCTATCGTGTTATGCCATGTGCAAATGACCAGTCCCTTGTTATTTCCAAAGCAGTTCAAATGTACACTTATACATTTCTGATCGGCATACAACTTCAGTAAAGCCTGCCAACAGGTAACGCTGAGATGGTGGAAAGAAGAAACAGAAATACTTGTTCAGGGAGAAAATGTTCCACCAGTCAGTGCTGTGTGGTTTTTTCTCAGGACAGCTGGCATATTGAATGGAAGCAACTCCATAAACCTCCAACCCCCTCAACCCTCACACGCCTCCTCCTGCTCCTTTTCGCTCTTTTGGCTGCATCCTTCACCCCCTACCATTCAACAGTTGGCACGGAGACAAGAAGCGAGAAGAGATGGGGAAGAGTGGGGAAGAGTGGGAAGGCGGTGGGGGGGGGGGGCATTTAGAGAAAGAAAGCGAATCGGTTGCACCCACAGAGAGTGCCGAGGGGCAGCAGGTAGAAATAGGGTTGTTAGTGAGGGTTTACAGTTGGAAAGTGTGCAGGAGCCACTGAGCTGGAACAATAGACGATAAGGGCACACTCTTTGTGATGAAGAGCTCCCTGTTGAGTTATCAGTCCACGAGGGGTCGAGTGTTAGGGTTTTTTACTGAAGTTGTGGATCTTGTGTGCTTGTGTTACAGTCTGCTCATGGAATTTGTGTTCATGTCTATTTGTTAGCACAGGGAGTGCGTTGTGTATTTCTGCCCCGTGTTTAAGTCTCTCAACAGTCCCTGCACGTGATTGTCAAACGTCTCAGTGCGTCTGTTAAATGACTCTGTGCGTGCATGAGTGTGTGTGGCCTCCTCCACATCTGTTTATCTCATTGTATCAGTCCCAGCAGTAAGGGCATGTCTTCAGTGAGTCCCAGTCTGCCCATATGTCTGCTGTGATCCGTGAATAACTCTGCCTGCCAGTCTCAGACAGGGCCGGCCCTCTGCTCCACACTGCACTGCTCTCTGACTCACAAACACACACACACACACACACACACAAACATGCTAATGCTTACCCACTCTTATTTATGCACACAGGTATTCACGCGTCCTCTGATGCACGCACTTATACACCCACACAAGTATAGACACAGACATGTACAGGCACAAATTCTGCTCAGGTAGATAATTGAGACAGGAACACAAGCGTACACTCAAAAAGCCACACACCTACTACACACACCTGCGCACACACAAATCCAATCGCTCACAGATGGGTAATTGATGCAAGAACACAGGCAAAAATACACATAAAAGCCTCACACACTCACATACGCATGGCAGCCCCTCAGCATCACTCTCATTTCCTCCAGGTTAGAGGACACTGAGGTTTTGACATTGAACAAGGCAGAGGGAAGTAGTTTATAAGCTTTAATAAAGTCGGATAATAAGGGGTAAGGTAAATAAGGGTAAGGTTAATAAGCTCTGGGCGAGAAGTTATGTTAGAACACAGAGCTGAAAAAGCAAAGAGACCCAGGTTCAGACAGATCAAAGTCTTCCATCAAGATTTCTCCTCTTGGAAAATAAACCACAACAAATTGGCGGCAGCCGAGGACTTCTCTCTGATTCTAACTACGATAGCATCAATTAGCACTTCAAAGCGGCATAAGGGTTTTCTCCAGCTATCTTTAGATGCCAGTAGGCGTCTTTCTGCCTTTCTGTCAATAACTCTCAAAGTTGCTCTAGAGGGAGAAAGAGAGGGGGAGTGGGGAGATGTGCGCAAATGTTTCCAATGGAATCTGTAGAGGTCAGTATCACCTTCGTAATTGTCATCGTTATAAAGATGAACAGAGTCGCGGGTTTAAAATATCAAGGCAGATAACAAAACAAGAAAGGCTGGCAAAAAGTTGGCAGAATAAATTGGTGCAGAGATGAATGTGTGTGCGTGGGACCGTGTTGTTTTTTGCATTGGCATATTCTCGGCACCATTGTCGGTAGAAAGTTATAATGATGTGCATGAATTCATGGAGCATTGACATCGTTCTCGCAGCACACTCAGCATTTTGGAGTTTTAGAATCAGAAAAATCATCATCCAACAGCACCATAAATTATCTCAGTCATCAGCGTTACATTTAACTCCAGTCTGAAGCTGTGCGCTCAGAATTGCTACGTCCCGTGCAGTAGGAGGTCGGCGTGACCCAAATATTTCGGCCTAGACAGTCTGATTGCCACTGATTGAGATGAGATTGCAATAAAGCAGCGCTCGCTATGGAAGCCTTATGATTTCCTCCTGTGCTTTGTCAGCTGTACAGACTGAGCTGCTGTTCATTATCATGGAGAGGCTGTCGACTGTTTGGGGAATCCAGGGGGAGGTTTGAGGGAGGAGACAAGGAGAGGGAGGAAGAGGAGGGGAAGGAGAAAAGGAGGGGGTAAATCAAAGCAAAGTTTGGTAAACTTTCCTGAAGGTCGTCCGAGAGCGTGGCTGGGACGGGCCCGGGGGAGGGCCAATCAAAGACAGCTTTGTCAACCAATCAAACGGCAGGCACTGTATCATCTTCAATCGACAAGATCCGCCTGCGGAATAAAAGAAAGGAAATGCGAGTGAGCGTGCTTCACTTTCTCAGAAGGTGGGTACAGAGAGATCCTAACCTTTATCTGTATACTTTATCAGCGACTTGAGCGGCTTTGACCTCCACAGCTATTACCAGGCATTTCTGACACACAAACACACACACACACACGCACACACAAGATGCAACACACATACAAATGCCCTCTGTCCCAGTCTTTGTTTTTCTCTTTACAAACACACACAGTAGCAAATTTAACGCTCCTCCTCACACACATGTAAGCACACACACACACACACACACACACACACTGCTTGGTGCTATGGGGCTGTTTACATAAGGCCTTGCCCTGGGAAAGCACTGTCATGCTGCCAATGCTGCCAGCAGCGAAAGAGCGAGTGAAAGAGATGGAGAGTGTGGAGGGGAGGGAGATGGCGGGTGATGGAAGATAGAGCTTTGCCAGTCTGATGTGCTCACTGCCTGGGGGACCGGCGGTCACTCAGAATGAGGGATGAGGATGGACGGAAGGAGGGATGCAGAAAAGGAATGCGAGATGAAAGGAAAAGTGTAGTCAACGAAAAAATCTAAGCAAGAGAAGGACGGATTTGGATGGATGAGGAGATACACAAGGGGGGGGGGAGGAAGAGAGAGATAGATTTAAGCGGAGTGAAGCAGGCCAAACTAAGCAGGGCAGAAGAATGGACAGACAAGCAGAGAACAAAGGAGGTTAGGGGGAGATTGGCAGGAGGGGAGGACGGGGAGACGGCAAAAGAGAGGAGAAAAAGATGGAGATGGAGATGGAGAGGGAGGGGAGGAAGAATCCCAGAGTCCCCTCGGTTTGATGCTGTTTCTCTTTGAGGCTCTTAATCTACATGAACAAACGCATCAGCTTCATGTTCACACACACAAACACACACAGTTCGAACCTTTATGCCCAAACTCCAGGCTTGAAATAAAGTTTATTTATTTAGCCTGTTAAAAAGGGGGGGGGGGGGGGG
>JAVQJL010103946.1:0-36661 GCA_036024295.1 Nannoperca obscura
CCCCCCCCCCCCCCCCCCCCCCCCCCCCCCCCCCCCCCCCCCCCCCCCCCCCCCCCCCCCCCCCCCCCCCCCCCCCCCCCCCCCCCCCCCACAGGCAGGGGAGGTGCATAACTTCCAGCACTATATTTGGATGTAAGGCTGAAGAAACTTTGCAGGCTGAAGAAACAGAGTGTTATTGAAAGCCTGCCGTTTGACTCCAAAAATAAATTTCTGTGACATAATCATACCCTGTGATTTCAGAGTCCATCAGGGGAGTCTTGCCAAGCAGTCAAAATTACCAGTAATCATTTCTTCTTACTAAAATGTACAATTTTGATTATTGCTGTTTCATATGTCATATTTTAAAGCCTGCCAATTAACTTGTAGTCCCAAGTTCAATTCAATAGTGCCTTTTGTTAGACGCCCCCTGCCTGCAAAATACAAGTGTTGCAAACTCCACACCCCCAGTTTGTTATGAGGGCTTACATATCTCCAAGGCCAAAACTGGGTGATGTCACTGAACTGATATCATCTGGTCAAGACACACAGGTAATGTCATTCCAAGTAATAAAAATAAGTAAATTAAGAGCCATGGGCTGTGTAGTATTCAATGTGAAGAGCAAATGTACTCTGACTTGTAAAAGCTGTGAAATAACCCTTTTAATTACTACATTATTGAATGGCTGTCTGTTCTAACTAAAGCTGACTTTATGGTCTCTCTTTTTAGGCTATATATAAACAATGGCCTCACCTTACATAATAAATTATCAAATGAAAATGTTTAATTAGGCACACAAGTGTATTCACCAAACTATTTCTCCTCGATTCATTGTTTGGTGAATTAAAGGTAAAATGCTCATCATCATTCCCTAATATGCAAGGTGATGTCTTCAGGTTGCATGTTTTGTCCAACCAATGGCCCAAAACCCAAACACAATCAATTTGCTATTACATAACATAAATAAAAGCAACAAATATAGAAACTCCTGCATAAACTGCAGACATTGTGATCAGAAACCTGGATGTTAAAATCATGTACACAGGGATATGAATATAATCAGTTTACTCTGCGTTTTTTGTAAAAGATCTAAATTTAATCAGACACAGGATTCACAACCAGGTTATTAGTGTGCATATAAATGTACTCATTAATTTTGCTTTAGTTTGATCAGCTCATAGTCATAAAATGTGTATGGTGGTACAAAGGGACAAAAAGCCATAGTGTATGCAGAGTATACATACTACTATTAAGGCTGTTAAATATGCACAAACGAAGGGGAAAACTTGGAACAAATGACTGCAATGTAACAAAGCTAGATGGTTCTATACAGGCCTCTCGGGCTCACTGAATGGTGTTATGAGCATTAAGGACAAACTTTATTGGCAAAGTGTTTAGCAAGTGGCTCTTTTGACCCAAACAATGATTGGTACACCCACCTTTCAGACTTGGTGTTAAACTTGTTTGTGTTTTGATCCTATTTCTTTCCCCCAGGGGCCCTGAGCGAGCGCAAGAAAGTGACCCTTGGCACCCAGCCAACCGTGCTGAGGACCTTCAGATCCCTGTCCACTTCCAACGTCTTCGCCTGCTCCGACCGACCCACTGTCATCTATTCCTCTAACCACAAGCTGGTCTTCTCCAATGTCAACCTGAAGGAGGTCAATTATATGTGCCCTCTCAACTCTGAGGGCTACCCCGACAGGTCAGCAGCAGAACTTGTACACCTCATGCATTTTATCAGTCTGCAGCTTCAATGGAAACTGTTGTCTCGTGTTTTTTTCCTCTGTGCTTTGAAGAGCTCATAAACATGCAAGTTTCACTTTTCTCTTGTTTTGATCCTTGAGACACAGTTCGCTCAGATTTGCTTGAAGGAAGTTGGTGTATTTCTTCTTCTTTTCCCCTTACTAATGCATCATCTTGTGGGTTTTTTTGTGTTTTTTTTTTTTTTTTACAGTCTGGCTCTAGCAAACAACAGCACTCTGACCATCGGCACCATCGACGAGATTCAGAAACTCCACATTCGCACTGTTCCTCTCTACGAGTCTCCCAGGTCAGTGTGCTTGGCAAAAAAACTAATTTGAATTTACCTTCAAATGAACATTTCAGACCTGTCATCTGTACTTCATGTTTGCAGTGGTTGGTTTTGTTATACAGCTCAATACTTTAGTGACAACTGTGACTCAGCTTTGTTAAATTAGTTATTAAAAGGTTGACTCTTGTGTTATCCAGTCAGAAAACAGAGAGCAGTTTCCCAGGGCACCTTCTTTTCTTCACCTCATTGCTGTTTGCTCTTTTCATGTTTACCAACGTCTTCTCTCTTGCCTCTCTGCCCCCTCTTTTTACACTCCACTAGGCGGATCTGTTACCAGGAGGTATCCCAATGTTTCGGGGTTTTGTCCAGCAGGGTGGAGATTCAGGATGTGAGTGGCACCACATCTGCCGTGCGCCCCAGCGCAAGCACTCAGGTACTGTAGCTCCGTGTTGTGTTCGGATAATAAACACCCAGGGGCTTGTTTGTTTTGCACCTTTATCTAACCAGGCAGGCTGACTAAGAACATTATTAATAACATCAACTGGCAGCTTTTCAGGCAACAAATGTATTGTCCTGTTAGGCATGTCGCAGGTGTCCTGGAACTGGATTTCCTAAACCAGGATTTAAATCTTCTTTTGAATCTTTGTTTTCCATTTTTATTTAAATATTGACCCCCCCAAAAATTTTTTTTTATAAAAATAGGGTTTTTCAAAGTCTGGAAAGTTTGGAAAATGCTTAATTTTTGAACTGTTGTGTTTTCAAGGTTAGCAATGTGCTTGAATTCAGATATACTTCTTAAAACAAAACCTTGATTTCCAGCATAATGTGGTGTTTTATCATCTACACAATCACTCATGTAAACTGAACATCTTTTAATATTTGAAATGAAACGATCCTGTCGTCATTTGTTTGTTGTCTCCTGACATTTATAGTAACAAATTAGATGTGATGATAAATGCTTTGAGAGTCTGGACATTTTTGGTTTAGGTACCTTGAAAGTGCTTGAATTTTACTCTTAAAAAGCAGTACAAACCCTGTAAAAAGTGTAATTATTATCAAAATCCTACAATATATTTTCTCTTTTTTTTGTTTAGTTTCAGAGCTAGTGCAGAGACATGTAGGTAGTAAGAGAGTGCAATGAATGAAGACAGTAGACTGTTATACCTACTTGAGCCAATTTTAGAGTTCAGATTAGGGTTACATTAAACATTATTTAGTTTGATTAGTTGTCAAAGAATACTGACAATGAGGTTTGAGCTGCCAAGAAAGAATATAAAAAAGACATTTGTAGTTGGAGAGCTAATCAGAAAGTCCTTTCAGCCAGATTTACAGTGACAGCATGTGTTGTGTCCTCTCAGCTTGGCTCTATAGCTTCCCCGAGGGGACAGGTGTGTACTTTCTTTTGTGTTTGTATTGATTGCTGCAGTGCTCAACTTTGTAGAAACAAGAGCAGAGCCAGATCCTCTCACACGTGATGACCAGAAAGATGTTTACCTGATTTTAAATGCTGCACATCTGGTGCTACAGATGGTGCCGACTGTGCTGTGAAGCTCACACACACTGAAATAGAGATTTGAATTGTTCTTCTTCTTTGTGTCTACCTCTCGTCCTGTCCCCTCTCCCAAATCTACACCCTCACAGGCTCTCTCCAGCAGCGTGAGCTCCAGCAAGCTCTTCCCCAGCAGCACTTCTCCCCACGAGACCTCCTTCGGAGAAGAGGTGGAAGTTCACAGTCTGCTAGTTGTGGATCAGCACACCTTTGAAGGTGACAGTCGGACGTACATTTCCATTTGAGCGTAACTATAGCAATGCAGAAAACTCTTTCCACAACACATTGATCAAACTATTTTATGCTCATATCTGATCCTTTAACAGAAGCACACTCGTTTTACCAGCCAAGCTTCTATTTATCAGTGTAACCATCATCATAATTCTTAATTAAAACTCATATCCAAAGATTTGTTTTTAAGTTATTTTATTGTACTTAAGTGTTTAGAAAGGTGATCCATGAAATGGGTTTTCGTGATCATTATTAGTCAATATCTAAAACGCAAACAGGCTCTTTATGGGGTAATAATATAATGATTGCACACGTTGGGCATCATGCAGACCATTTCCATGGTGAAGCTCGTTGAACGCAGCAGGTTTTTTCTCTGCTCTATTTTGCCATGCAGATTTCACTGTGCCAAGCCTTCCTTTAAAAATCCAAGACTTACCACACCCACATAAATCTATGTATGTTATATGTTAATAATATTTAAATAAGGGTCTGGTTCAGCACGTTGTGTCCACGGCTGACTCCAATTTATCAATGTGCAATCAGATAATTGCTACTCTAGGTGCTGTGAGATTATCATCAATCGGACGTGGAGACATTGTAATGCAGTAGTGTGGTGTATGGTATGTCAGTGACCATTGAGTCCAGTGATGCATATAACCACATGGCTGGTGGCCATGGATGGTAATGGATGCTTTATTTTTTGCATATCTTGATGGTATAGATCATGTGATCTCTTGTTATTCTTTTGGCTGGGTACCTTTTACCACTTACTTTTATCTGTTAACTCCACCTGTTAAGTCCGAGTGCATGGGGGAAAAACAGTAGGCAAAAGCAGTGATAGAAATGAAAGGTGTCCTGGACAGGTGCAGTGGAGGGAGATGCATGGAAAAATAATGATTCTGAGCAGATCTAATTAGGCAAAATACAGTCATTGAAAACACCTGTGTCCGTGTAACATGGACGTGGTGCGTGGATAATTTCAGGTTATTACATAATCTTAGTCTTGGCCAAGTTAAATGTGAAAGTGGCAACTATCGCTAAAAAGACTTTTCAATGGGGTGAGAAAAACAAGCCAGACAAGTTTTAAACAAACCCTATGTTAGCTATACGTTACTGTGAAGAAAAAACAAAGTCATATTGTCAGTGCCAGTGTGTGCGCACACAGTTTTCCTGTACAATGATTGGTACGGAAATTTCAATTTTTTTTCCCTCCAAATAAAGTGGTTTAGATAATCTGGCTAAATTGTTGTCTTCTGTAAAACCTGTCTGTGTTTTTGACCACTAATGTTTTCCTTGTTTCATGTTTGCAGTGCCAGGTTTTGTTGTAGCAATTTTAGCGGGTTATCAGAAAATAAGACTGCAGTTGTAATAACAGGATTCATACAATTCTTGAGAAAAGTCTTGGAAAATGCTTAATTTAAACTGTTAGGTTTTCAAGGTTAGGAATGTGCTTAAATTTGAATGTACTCCTTGAAAAATGCTTGATGATCAACATAATCTGGTCTTTCATCTCTCTACGGAATAACTAATACTAACTAATAATAACTGAAAATCTTTTAATATTTTATAAGAAGCGATTCCATCATCAATCAAATCATATTTGTTTGTTGTATCCTAGCATTTATAGTAAATGCTTTGAGAGTCTGGACATTTTTGGATTTTACTCTTAAAAAGCTGTACAATCTCTGTAATAAACCAGAAAATTTAAACTGAATACAGAAAGACAGCCCCGAAAAAGTGAGATATTAAGAGAGATGTTTTGTGTTGCTCTCACACTCTGTTTACTAATCTTTGTGTTTTTTTTGTTGTTGTTTTTTATCTCTATCAGTTCTCCATGCCCATCAGTTCCTCCCCAGTGAGTACGCCCTCAGCATGGTGTCGTGCCGTCTGGGAAAAGACCCATCAGTGTATTTTATCGTCGGCACCGCTATGGTGTACCCAGAGGAGGCTGAACCCAAGCAGGGACGCATCATTGTCTTCCACTACACTGACGGTCAGTAGCCAGGCTTTTATTATTTTTATTTTTTATTTTTAGCTTTCTCTGTTCTCTGCAAACAAACTGCAAATGCACTTTCTTGTCGTGTTCCTCAACCATATCCTGTTTGTCTTCTCATCAAGCTGATTTTGGTTTGCTCTCCTTTATCCTTCACCCCGTTTCATTTTCTCCTCCTCTCTATCCTGCTTTTTTTATCCCGGACACTTTGTCCTAACATGCTCTTGTTTCCCTTCTCACTTAATCATCTTCCTATCACTCCTTATCAGACTTTTCTCCTCTCACCTCTACTGATTCTCCTTCTTTTCTTCCATACTATGTCCCTCTCAAAGTACATTGCTTGTACATTCTGAGTGCCTCACCTACTCTTTCACTTTTTCTCACAGCTGTACGCTATTCTCTGCTCTCTAAGATCTTGTAGGTGCTAGTTTAGGTTGACACTGAGTGCATAACACTTTGAATGCTAACTTGACAGACTGACAGACATTGTGCTCTTTCCTGTAGGCAAGCTGCAAACCGTGGCTGAGAAGGAGGTGAAAGGAGCTGTCTATTCTATGGTGGAGTTCAATGGCAAATTGCTGGCCAGCATCAATAGCACAGTAAGTGGTGCTTGATGGTGTTAGAGTAAAGCACTTGACTCTTTTCCTCGCTGAACTGCAGTTATGTTTGTGTCCAATATGTTTAAAGACTTAAAGAAAAATGTAGCTTGAACATAAATTTGCTTCAAGGTACACTTTGAACTAAATTAATTTGTCAGATTATATTTTAATTTCACACTTACTGTCAAAAAGTCTTCAGACTTGTTAGATCAATCAAAATGTTAAATCCCAGCTGTTCAGAAGGTGCAAACCAAGTGCCTCTTTCAAGTTCACCTCTATAGTAGTTGCTAATTCACAGGCCACATCATAATTTACCATCTGGTCCAAGGATTAAAACCAGCATCTCTCAGTTCTGCGTCTGTTTTCTTTTAATGTATCAAGAGAACTGTGTTGTTATAAGATTGTTTATTCTGAAGGTTGCTGCAGTTAACTGGCGAGACTCAGTTGCTATAGCCCAGTTTCTCTATTGGGTGGCGATCACTCAATTCCTTATTTAGCCCTAACATGAAGTCAAACTGCATATTAACTCACAGATAATGTGAGACAAAGCTTATGTCCAGTCCACAGCAGAGGGAAAAACCATTCATCGCTCTCCAGTGACTTTGTATTGCATGAAGTTGCCTCCTTGTCACTTTGGTATGCTAGCAAACAATAGAAAAATGCCTAAAAGCTAAAACTAAGTTTTTATAAGCTGCCGAACCAAAAAACTGGGTTTTAAGAACCAAAACTGGATAGACATGGGAGGCATCAGCAGGAAGAATGGGCAAACTGTGGGATCCTGAAACTCAGTATGTCTACGTGTGCAGCAAGCATACCAAATGTCAGTTTTAGGCCTACTCTATTGCTGTAAATTAAAAAACACTTTGACAGTAGGCAATTTGTGTAGTGAAATGTGGTAGGGTATACCATTACCAATACAGTAGAGTTTTGGTACCATATTAAAATAATATATTTTTTATTTATTTAACAAAATAAGAAAGTCAGCAAAAATAAAGGTTTAAAAGTTATGATGAAAATAAAAAAAACAAAAGACCAATAATCTGACCAAGCATTTAATGCCATGTTTAGATTGCAGTATTGAGTTTTGATACCTTCTCACAGTAGTCATCGTCAGACCCCTTGATGCAGGTTCACTTTAAATACACACTTCCTTTTTTCACCAGAATCCAGAGAGTTTATGACATTTCTGGCATTGTCTAGCTAACAGTTTGGTCCAGACGACCCCACTATGTTTAGTTGAATACCTCAAATGTTGTTTTCACCAGTTAGCCGACCTCTAGATGACTTTTGTGTTTTGACTTTCCTGTGACTTCCTGAGATGACTTCCACAGTCATTTTCAAGTCCAATATCTAAATAGAGTTATGCTCTGTGAAATCACTTGACATACAATGTGAAAGAAACCGCTTCCCCCCTACTGTCCTGTAATACCACACTCATTCACACTGAGCTACAGATAGATTAAAAGGATTAAAAACTTGAGACGGTAGCTTTATTTTAAGATATCGAGAATTAAAAAGTAATTGGTTGCAGATTTGTGGAACTCCTCACACAGTACAATGACTCAACTTCCTATGACTTCCTTTCTTCAACCTTTTCTTCATCAAGTTGGACCTTTTTTAAACAAATAATTTCATTCTAAATTACTTGAGTGCTATTTCAAAATGGCTGTTTTAGTGACTTAACCCTGCATTGCTACAGGAAAGCCTAATCGCAGAAAAATCAGTCACAAAGAGCAAATGTTTGCTTCCAAACTCACTATTTAACACCATAGATAAAGATCATTAAGGACTGATTTGCTAAGAAGTGATATCATTTTCCCCCTTTGAGTGCAGCCTCAGTAGAACATAATTTATGACTACAAATTTAAAAATGGACAAGATGCAGGCCACTGTATGAGTTACATTGATTTATATTGATATAGTCTGTGAAAAAAGTATTAAAAAGTAAAAAACATTTTTATGCAGCACCTCCCATGCAAAGATTCAGCTCAAAGTGCTTCACATGTAAGGATTAATATGAAGAAACAAAGTCAAACAAAATATTAACAAACACATTTTTTTTGACAAACAACAATTCAAATTTTTTTCAACTAAAGTAAAACAAAGTGGGGGTAAAAAGTGATAAGAAAATAAATTTATAACAATGAAAAAATTTTATTTGAAAGCTACATTATAATAAAGACAAAATTAAAAAGATTTCATCTAAAAAAAATTAAATAAATAAAACAATTGAGCTTCTTCTCAAGTCAAAGACAAGTTGTTGTTTTCTAAGTTGTCTTCTTTAATATACTTTAAAGAAGTATTGTTGCTAAGCTCTGAACTCTGGCATCACCTTCATTTTTGATGTCCCCGCACCTTCTTGGAGGTGTTCTTGACATCACTTTGGCATCACGTGAATGCCAATTAAATCCAGAAAAATATATCCATCACTCACTTACCCCAAAACCATTTTAAAAAAAGACGCAGACTGTGTGAAACGGTGAGTGTAATTAGCCATTAACTGTTCACGTAATGTGGCAGCTCATAGCTCATACTTTTCAATCAGCACTTCAACCTCACACTCACTTACGGAGACCCATCTTATCCAGAGTGATAGCAACATGGAGCTTAAGTGTCAGCCAGTGTATTAAAAACTCCTGGAGCTAATTGCTGATCCCCTACCTTTTGGCAGCTTGTGTGACAACAAACAATTAGTCACCTTGAGTGTTTGTTTCAGGTCCGTTTGTACGAGTGGACGGCTGAGAAGGAGCTGAGGACCGAGTGCAACCACTACAACAATATCATGGCCCTCTACCTGAAGACCAAAGGAGATTTCATCCTGGTGGGAGACCTGATGAGGTCCGTGCTGCTGCTGGCGTACAAACCCATGGAGGGCAACTTTGAAGAGGTGAGATGTGAAGAAGAGTTTGAGAAAATAACACCAGCGCTCTAAATGGCAAACAAGTTCTATAAAAAGGGCTGAAAACACAAATCAAGGTTTTTCAGCCAAGGCTGCTGGTTTTGAAAATAGGTGATAACTTTTATTTTTTACATCCTTCAGATACTATCACACATCAAACAAATATTTGGTTGGTGTCTGTTTATCCACACATGCATGTTGTAACCTCTCTTTGGTGTATAAATGTTATTTTTTCTCTCTCTATCAAGCACTCTAGCTGGTGTGTACCTCCCAGCCTTCTGATGAGCCGAGTCAAATTGATTTGTGTTAGAAAGATGAAGAGATTTGACGGCGAGTCACGCACACTGTTGAGCGCGTGCTGTGCTCAGTGTAATAAGTGTGAGGGGCCTTGAAAAGGACTCAGAAACAGAACATACCTCAGGATGCCTCAACATTTTAGAGTGGTACAAATGTTACTTTATGTTGAGCTACTTGTCTCCTATCTACAGCTCCATATTTTATTGTCTATTATCTATATCCACTTATCTGTAGAGGGTTGTGGGGGCTGGAGCTGATCCCAGCTGACACCATGTAAGAGGCGGTTAATCACAGGGCGGACCCATAGAAACAGACGACCATTCACAGTCACACCTATGGGCAGTATAGAGTCGTCATTAACCTAACCTGCATGTTTGTGGGTATTGTGTATTAATCTTAAAAGCAAAAAAATAGGTGGATAGTGTGTACATCCAACCCCAGTAGTGTACTGATGCAGGACCAAAAGCAACAAAAGAAAAGGAAATGCTGTCTGCACACTGAATTTTGCAAGCTGCCACGTTTTAATCAATGCAGCTCCTTCACCCTGCAAGGTCTTTGTCAGGCAAACATCCATGTAAACAAAAAACAGGCTGTATATACAGACACTATATATACAGGTGGAGCAGTCATTTTTTTCCATGTGTTTATAGCCCAAAAGAGACTCAATAGCAGAGCCAGTGAGTGACTCTGGCTCCTTCTCAAAAGAAAATAAAGCATTGAAATCATCCACTTCCTCACACAATATTTCCTGTGGAGTATAACACCATTTGTGGTGCACAAGTTCGTAATGTTTGCAAAATTGCTTTGCTTGAACAACATGGTAGTGGCACGAGATCTATTAATAATACCATTTACATGCTCAAGAGTTTAAATTTCCCAGTTCCAGTTGTTTGTTTTTACGAAGGGCAGTTGCCTTTCATCCAGCCTTTCTATTCAGTTCATTGATTGCGTTCTTTAAACTCGTTTCCTTTATCAGATATTTCACTTTTCCTTTAAATGTTTAACAATGCCTTTAACTGGCAGATTCTGAATACTGTCTGGCAAATACTTCCATAACTAACTGTCAGAAAGTGATGAGACCAAAAATCTGATCATGATGCCTCCAGCACGCAGGCCGCAGCTAGCCTGCATAGATAGAACAAATGTTCCAGGCATTTTGGGATTTTTGCTCTACGAGTGTCTTCAAGGGTATTTAACAAGTCTATTGCCCTTGCAGTTGTAGTGAAACATATCGACTTGTGTTTGGACTTCAACACTTGTTTGGAGTCAGCACTTCCCTGCTCATAGATAATACAGTATTTACTTGAAGAGTTTGGTCAATAACACCTCTGTCTTGTTTACTGTTTTTATCCAACACATCTCGTGTTTTTTTGATTTATTTTCTTTCCCGGTCAGATTGCACGTGACTTCAATCCTAACTGGATGAGTGCAGTGGAGATCCTTGACGACGACAACTTCCTGGGGGCAGAGAACGCCTTCAATCTGTTTGTCTGCCAGAAGGACAGGTGAGGGAGATATAAAACCTTATTGTATATAAATGCTGAAGTGCAGTGAGATTTTATGCACATGAATTTCAACCTTTCTCGTAATCATTATAGTCCCCTGAGCTGCACCCCTATAGCCAAAACATTTCTAAATCACCTCTAAAATTTCCCATTGAAGTAAACATTATGTCATTAGGCGGCTGCTCTTACAACATTAAGTCCCTTGATACTTTTTTAGAGCAGCATCATTGATATAAATGTGGTTTAACAGCATTGTCCTTGCATTTGTTTTGGGAATTATGAGTCATCTCACCACTGAGCTTTTATTCGCTCTGCTACATTTCCCACTTTAGTCATTTTCTATTAGACGAGTGTTGATTTCATGGAAAAGGAAGAAAGATGTGATCTGAAAGTGAGTGTGTTACATGTATGCCACCACTTATTATCCACCTAATACATCAGGTCAGACCACTCAATGCTTTTGACCTTTATTTTTGTATCACGTCTCTCCTGCTGCTGCTCTCTCCGCTTTTCCTCACCCTTTTTTTCCATTACCTCTTTCACTCTGACATTTCCAACACTTCTGTTATCTCTGTCCCTCTTGTTTTTCTTTTTCTTAATCGATCCCTCTTTCCCCCTAAAATTCCTTACATTTCCTTTGATGTATTTTTCTCTTCCTTTTTCTATTTGCACCTGCCTTGATCCCTCTACATCCCACATGGTCCAACCCCCCATGTTTGTAATCCCTCCCTCTCCCCTCTTTGTATTTCTCTCTCACCGTGCTTCCTACGGTCAGTGCGGCCACCACAGACGAGGAGCGGCAGCACCTGCAGGAGGTGGGGGTCTTCCACCTCGGGGAGTTTGTCAATGTCTTCTGCCACGGCTCGCTGGTGCTGCAGAACCTGGGCGAGAGCTCCACACCCACCCAGGGCTCCGTGCTCTTTGGCACTGTTAATGGCATGATCGGTAGGCGCACGGGCAATTTCACACTCACGCAAGCATTTACACACCCACACATTTTGCTGTAGGTAAAACCCCTGCTGTCTTCAGGGTTCAACGTCTTGGATGTTTGGAAAATGCTTACTTTTAACCGTGCTTGATTTTCAACATAATCTGGTTTTTAATCATCTACTCAATCACTAATGTAAACCAAAAATCTTTTAATATTTGTAATGAAATGATCCCAGAGGTTGGAGAGCCTTGTTAACTGTAAATGAGGAGTTATAAAGTTTAGTTTTGAAAGGTTTACTTTGTGCTGTAACGTTAATGCCTTCAGCAGAACTCCTGATAGACTCATCGTAGTTGTCTTTGATTCTCATGGCAATTTACATTATTCCCCACATGAATATGTATCACATGAATTTTGCGAAACTGCAGGCTTGACCTGAACTGCTGAAGTACAAGTCTCCTACTGGATTATTTTACCTTTATTTTGCTTTATTGTAAGGAAATGCGTGTAAAGGCCTGAGGTAAGCTGACAACAAGTGACATTAATATTGTTGTGGTTTACCACAACGTAAACAATATACGGTAAGATGGCGGACGGTTATGCCGTGAGTTATGATGTAATGTCATATCTACTGTTCTACATCTATGGCAATAACTTCCTGGAGCCTCTACTGGTTGCCAGGTAACTGCACAGGGCCTAGAAAGAGTGCAGCACAACCCCCCCCCATAAAACAGCAAATTTATTCTTTGTCACTTTGGTTTTTGTATCAGCTGAAACAAACGCCATGTAACACGTTGATTAGTGAGCGTTAGAGGTGCTGGGAAGCAGATTTTGTCAAAGCCAGGCCAGCTGCTTCCCTCAGTTTCCAGCCATTGTGCTAAGCTAAGCCAACTGAGATAGAAAAACAACATATTCCCCTCTTATCTCAAGTAGTGTGCAGCTATACAATTTTTGCAATATTCACTTCTCAGACCTTTTCCTCCACGTTGATTCGATGGAGATGAACAGAATTTAGTTTGTGGAGCCCACAGGATTGGAAAATGACATTCTAACCGCAGCATGTCTTTTCAGAAGCACCGTCCTTGTTGCTCAGGATAATCCAGGCACCTCTGTGAACAGTTTTGTTTTACTTTTGGTAGAAAATAGTTCACTGAGAATCCAGAAAACCAATTGAACAATTCCCAGTGAATAATTTAAACTTTTATTTTGAATATTTGATAGTAAATTCATCATAAAAATCTCATATAAAAACAGACTTTCATTCAACAAATGCAGGAAAGGAAGCATAAGCGTTAAGCTTGAATCCACTAACTGACAAATCAATAAACATTGAACCACCAGTTGTCAGTTTGAGACTGCAGCAGTGCACAGAGACAGTTCTCATTTCCAGTATTACCAATAATCAGCTGACTGCAGTAAGGAGACCTCAGGCCAATTAGGGAGTACACAAACTTCTGTCAAAACCATTTATTCATATCTAATGTTTCCATTTCAGAAGGGGAGGCGACTGGCAGAGAAATCACAGTTTCACACCTCATTACTCAGATTTAAACTAGTAAATTTCAGCCTTGCAATAATGGCAGAAATGACAAATAGAGAGTGCACGTCATTTGGACACAGCAGTAATTTACTGTGCGCTCCCACAGCACCAACACACAGCACTTTCTGTGATTCTTTAAAAAGTCTCTGAGGAAAGTTTAACTGGAAGTAAGAATCACTGTTCCTTCCAGTAAGAACTTTCTGCATTGCCCCGAAAACCATTGAGGCTTTGGGGTGTGATGAAGAAAAATACCCTCTCTAGTTTAGCGCTGCTCGAGATGGTGTGATACATTAGATGTTTCTGGGAAGAAGCTGCAGGCCACACGATTATTCTACGCAAAAACCAATCAACAAGTGGACAGACTTCTAATACACTTGTTTTGGTCAGTTCTTGAAAAGTCCAGACATTGTGTGATGGAAAGATTATCGCAACGATATCAAGTACAACATGTCTGACAAAATGTCATCGAATGTCAAATGATTTTATCCAAACTCAAAGCTTTAGAAAATGTCTTGCTGCTGGTAAATACTAGTGAATGTTGATCTCAAGACTGCTGTCCTGAATCCATCCTGGAGAAGTGAATATTTGAACTGATGTATCTTTATACAGGTAATTGATTCTCCTGCTTCTTTCCAACATACAGCAGGTAGTTTAGACTGATGGCACAGTGAGATGGAGAGAAATGGACTCAGCAAGTCGATTATGTTTTTTTGTGACACTCGCTTGTTAAAGAAAGTACTGTTGCGAGCTGAAACAGTCCATCGGTTAGTTGATCATCACAAAATGTATCACAAGATTGCAATTGGTTATTTGTTAAAATCATTGAATCATTCTTTGGTTTCAGCCTCTTAACTGTGATGATTTGCTGCTTTTCTGTTTTTTTTATATCACTTTTTTAATACCTTTGAATTGATCTTTAAATATGTGAATTTGGGCTCTGGAACATAGTGACTGCCTTTTCTTTTTTCTTTTTTTCCTCATTTTATTGTAATATAGCATGTTACTCCCTCGAAGCTCTGTGGCTCTAAAATTTACAGGGAAATCGCTGTTAAAATAAAACACTTTGGAATGGACCTGAATTATTGAAGTATTGATATCATCCTACTTTACAACTAACATAGTCCCAGCATACAAGCATGAAACTTGTTAGGATTTCAGCCACACTAATGATCTTTTAATTTATTTATCATATTAAATTTATGAGTTCTGTTATGAATCTTTAAACGTCTTCCTTCCTTCTTACTGAAATGAAACGTATTTACCATCTGCTGCAGTGAGGTGCAAATCTGTTTACATATTATACCTTCATAAAAAGGGTTGTTGACTGACGTGTGTGTGTGTGTGTTTTTTAGGTTTGGTGACGTCCCTGTCCGAGGGCTGGTACAGCCTCCTCCTGGACCTGCAAAACCGCCTCAACAAGGTCATCAAGAGCGTGGGCAAGATCGAGCACAGCTTATATCCTTCTAATATTCACACATGCACGGGGACGGAGACGAGTTGTGCTGAGGAGGTGTGCATGTGTTGTAGGAAGAGACAGTGAAGGGACAAAGCGATAATAGTTGCTGTAATTGGCCTCAAAGGTGTTTGAATGCCATATCTGATGATATGATTCATATAAAGAGCTGAAACTAAGTCAGTTCATCACTTACTTGATAAACAGAAAATGTAACAATTCTGATAATCAATTTATAGTTTAAGTTGTTAAGGTGTTAGACAACTGTTCAGACAAAACAATACATTTGAAGACATCACCTTGGCCTTTAGGACCCTTTTAGGGGCATTTTTCTCTATTTTTAGAGGTAAACAGTTAAATAATTTATCGCCAATTTATCGCCAGAAAGTAATCGCCAGAATATTCTGTAATGAAAATAATTGTTAGTCGCTGCCCTATTTGTAATACAGACCAGTACTCTGGTAGAAGTTATCAAATCGAACAAAGGTAAAATATGTGATATTGTGCCTTAAGTGAAATCCTGAGGCGAAGCAGCAGCCTTGAATTGATTTACCTTGACTCCGCTGCACCTGGAGGTCCTTCCACACGGAGAGAAAAACAGAGCAGGCCACAGGATTCATCGACGGGGATCTGATTGAGAGCTTCCTGGACCTCGGCCGAGCCAAGATGCAGGAGGTCGTCAGTACTCTACAGGTAGGAGCTCATGTTTATCCACATCCACACATGTATAATCAATGTTGAACCAGATGAAATGGGACTTTTTATCCTAAAAATAAAATGTAATTAAAGCCTGGACCTCTGCTCTGATAACTGTATTCTGTTCTCCCAGAAACATCTGGTGGAGAAGCAAACTAATACTCTGTTGAGATTTGCGTACTTGGCTTGAAGCAATGTTGAACTTTCACAAAGCCCTTTTAGACAGTTTTATTAGTTGTTCCTGTGCCGTGTTTGAGGGCACTGGGAATAACGTTCATGGCAGAACAGGTGGCAAAATAATTTTGGCAGGTGAACAAAGAAGCGTATTCTCCTTTGTGTACTCTCATTGCATTTTTTTTAAATCACACTTTTAGCTCATAAACAAAAGCTATTTCCGGCTTCCCTCTCAAGAGCAGTTGATAAAAACAGCCCCAAAAATGTTTTTACATTTTCTTTGCCAGGAAACTCCTGTTTAAAGCCAAGATTCTACTAAAGTTGGAACATTGCTTTAAAAATAAAATATGTTGCAGCATGAGTTGCTCACTTTCACCCTTGTGCAAATGAAAAATATGCACCTCTTAAAATCAGTCATTGTCTGATAATAAGAGTTGTAATTAAGTATTCTTTTTAAAATCAAGAATTCTGACTTTTTGAGCCCAAGGTGACGCCATCAAGGCCAAAATTCAAAGATATTACATTTACAATGATTGTAAATGTAATATCTTTGAATTTTGGCCTTTCATGCTTTTCAGAATCTCACATTTGAGAACCTGGAACTGTCAAATGTTTGACATTTTGGCATAAAAGGCTTAAACTATTAATCGATTATAGAAATAGTTCTTGATTAATTAAATGTGTTGATCAACTAATTGATTAATTGACTAATCCTTTACTTAAACCATTAAACCCAACTGGAAAGAGTAATGGTGTTCAGACAGGATAATAAACAGCTGATCACTTTTTCCTCATATAATCCTTTTTATTCAGAGTTTTTATATTTCACCAAACAGCATAATTTCCTTCATGAAACAGTATATTTAAAATATACAAAGAGATTAAGACAAGTGGGGAACAGAAAGCAGTTTAGTGTACAGACTGAAGGAGATTAACCTTTTTAAAATGAAACAACACACAAACTCTGAAACCAAATTACAGAGACAAAACCACTAAACTAAAATTTGCAAATGTTTAAGAATATAAAACAATATAAAAATAATTTCTTTATCATACATTTGAGCCTATGAAATGAGAAACAAAGGCTAGTCTCTGGAGTACAATGCTTGTGAAGCACATGCCTCCCTCTCTATACATGTGCCTGTGTGTTATCTAATGTGACGTAAGTGGCGCTGGCGGGGTTTCTCAGTAGCGGAGGCTCACTGTTGAGTGTCATTCAATTCCAGATCGATGACGGCAGCGGCATGAAGCGTGAAGCCACAGTGGACGAGGTCATTAAGATTGTGGAAGAGCTGACGAGGATCCACTAACCTCGACCACCAGCCGGACCCCCCGCTGAGTGAGAGGAGGGTCCCGAGGAGGAAAATGATGGGCGAAACCACGAGGAACCAAGTAGCTTGGGGTTTTGCAGATTTGTAAATAATTATAAATAAACAGCGTGTGCATGTTCGTCCTTCAGACTTTAATAATTTGTCAACTGTTGAGGCCCTGAAGGTGGAGTCTCTGGGCGCAGCGTGTAGCACCCTGTTTGGACAACAAAAAGACCAAAGTAAAGACATTGGTCTCAGTGTGAGTGTGTGTGTGCACGTGCGTGTGTGTGTGCGTGCGCATGTGTGATTGCGTCTGTGTGGAATAATGTGTGACTATAAATAGAAAAGACCCAGAGATTTTCTTCACCAAAAACATCCTCTGGGATATTTGTGACAGGTTGTAGGTTAGCAGATCCTCTACACCCCCCAGTTTAAATCTGAACGATTTACACTTTTCAAGTTTATCATTCGTCTGGAGTAAACACGCTGTATGAAAAACAAAATGAGGAAAAATGATAGATTTATAGATATTTTGTCTTTGTGATGTTTTCTTTGTTTATTCTAATAAACTTTGCTTTAGTACTGTTAACACCTGTGTCTCCGTTTTGATTTATTTCAGCCTTTATTATCCTCACAATCACGCTCCTCTGCTGTTATAATAAGAAATTGGCAACTGTTGATAATCAACATTCTTTTTAGCCATGCTGGTGGCTTTAGGCAAGGCAATGTTGGTCACTGAAATATATACCCCCCTGACTTTGTAATGATTTTGATCCCGATCTTTCATCGAGCGCCAATATAAGGTTTTTTTGTTCCATACTTTTATTTATGACCCGCAAAACAAATGACTTCTCTATCAGCCTCTGCTTTACTTGGTATTTAGTGCTAATTAGCAAACGTTGGCACCTGCTGCTAAACACCAGCGTGTTATTGTCATTGTGAACATGTTAGCAGGCTGTTATGAGCAATTCGGTCAAAGCACCAGTGTGTCTGAGTACATCCTCACAGAGCCTGTAGTGTATAGTGCCAAATCATAATGGTGCACTTTTTTCCTGTTTCGTTTCTATGATTTGGTGCCATATGAATTTTTTATAGAGCAGATCTAGACCATACTCGATAAAGTCTTGTTTTAGCAAAAATGCCCAAAAGAAATACAGTTTTCAGCTTTTTATTGTGAATGTTTTCTGGTTCTCTTAGTCTTCTATCTTTGGGTTTTAGTCTCTTCGTTGGACAAAGCGAGCAATTTGAATATGTCATCTTGGGCTTTGAGAAATCTTGATTGGCATTTTTTATTTATTGTATAGTGACATTTTATGGACCAAAGGATAAATCAAAAAATGTTTTAGTTTGATGTAAACTGCTCCAGGTATTTTGGGTATTTTGACCAACTTCAAAAGATTGGCTAAAGCTGATGTAGTTGAAATAACTGAATTTAAGCCTCTTTATTCAGGCCGATCTGTTTGTATTCAGACTGCAGATTTTAGTCATTTTCTATCTTTATATACAATCTTTTAATAAACCTAAACAAGGTGCCCTCCTCACTTGCTGTTCTTGACCTTGTTCATCAAATTAAATCAGCATCTCGGGGGTATTTTACAGTTAATGCAGCATCTAAATCACGCAGCCATGATGAATTGTGAGCAATCCAAAGAGATACTGGGAGGGGGAGGAAAAGCTTGCCATCTCTTAATGTCAATAAATCAGTTTGTGCGCATACTAAACACAGGGTTCCTTTGTCAGACCTGCTGAAAATGCTGAATTCTACCATGCATTGTTTTCTCAAGCACCTCATTCATTTCTGTTGCAGTTGTATTTCTTTTCATCTGCAGTAAATAGTGTCGTACTGGAAGATAGCAGCTCTTTCAGTTGGAGGATATCAAAAGGTCTTACAGAAAATGCTGGCAAGGTGACTGCAAGCTAGCTTCAGTAATAATTCTCTACACTGTCACATGTTTTTAGCTGAGGGTTGGAAGCAAACTGGTCAGAAACTGACAATGGACGTCCTCTGCCAGTTCTCCTGAGCTATTTCTGTCCTGTCACCATCCTGAGGCATACAGGCCTTTGTTTTGCTCTGGAGTCTCTCCATCCGATTCCGTTCACGCTACATTGTTTGCATCCTCCCTCTTTCCTCATGTTTACTTTTGTTTCCTCAATTTATATAAATCAAACAGCTGAACAAGAAAGCATTCTGTTTTGTAAATATATTGTGCTTATATAGACTGAAAAGAGGTAAATGTGACTTGACTGACTGAATCAATAAATATGTATATTTTTTTAGATTTTTTCATTGATTCATTTTTAGATATTGTTATTAAAACTCATGAGAAAAAATGATGCTTCTATTATGTGAACTAAATGTGGTAACTCCCTTGTGATGATGCGCACTCCGCAGTGATGCTTTATCACGGAAATGCCAGAAAACAGGACCCAGTGATTGGGAACGTGTGCATCCATATTTACAGAAGCATTTATTCTTAATGACCCGGTAAGATGTAAAAAATGTACCTGTGTTACCAGGCAATGTTGCTGAGAGATTTGTTTCAGCTTTAAAATAACGTTTTTTTATGGTTAGGTTTATGTATCTGGAGTCATGACCCATTACTTTGCTCCAATGTTCAGCAATCCTTTCACACAAGGATCCCAAAGGCAAGATCCATCCACAATCCAAATGTAAATCCAGAATTACAATTTAAAACAAGATATCCTGCTGTTGCTCCTGAATTGATTAGCATGGTCTTTTAATAATCAGACAAACTTATGCTATTGTGTTTTCTGGTGCTCTCAAAGAATTGAAGCCTCAAAAAACCTGGTTTCAAATGTTAAATATTCACAATGAAATAAGCAAAAATTTAAATTGCGGTTCAGGGAAAAACAAACACTCATGTATTACTTTGGGTTCTGAGCAAACCTTCTCCATCAGTGCTGTGCTGGTGTGCTTTGATCAGATTCTTATTAATTAACTACACCAACACAGTACTGAGAGGTCTCTCATACCAGAGGGGTTGCTAATTAGTGGCAGCCCCTGCTATGACATGGCATTCAGATGAAGTTGCCCATCAAGCCAGTCAGGCCACTGCAGTATAACCTGAGCAGATACAATGTAGATATGATGCTGGGGCCATGATGCCGAGTATCTGCTGTTTGCCTGGGTGAAAGCAGGATTAAAAGACAATTTAAAGGTGGTTTGGTCACAGAGTTGTGTGAAACTATTTGTAAGACTAGTGTAGCTGCATAATTATTAACTCTGATGTGAGTTAGTGTCAACAGGTTCTCTAAACTAAATTACAGAATAGCTCGTTTGTCAATGACTCCCAAAATGACATATATAGGTGTACCGGACCTTCGTCGTTATGGTAACAATGAACAAATGGTTAACATAGTGAAACAGTCACAGGTTAGGTTTCAGCACCAAAACTACATGGTTTGGCTTAAAAGAACTACATTAGAAGTAGCGTAGACTACACAAGGTTAAAATAAATCAATGTTGACTTTTGGTTTCAGACAGGACATGAGCAGCAGTCTCCTGGTTGCAAGCCCTGTGTTGTTTGTTCTTTGGCACTCTATATTTGAATATATATGAATCGTAGTAAGCTGCTGCACAGATGACCTACATGACCGTATTTTGGGGGAGGACAGTCTCGTTAGTGTGTATGCAAGTGTGAATGTGATGGTGGCTCCTGATTTCATAACCTTTCAGCAAGTGTAAGGATACAGATTTGCGTTTCATAAAGGTACATGGCTCACTTTGTATTTTTTTTCATAGTTTTTTTTGTTTGTTCATTGTGTGAGGTAAAGTCACATCATCTAACATGAATACTGGGCTTCCATAGACATTTTACTATGTATTGATTCCTAACTTACTCCATGGTAACATCAAGAAACCTGAAATATTTCTATATTCTGATCTTCTGATCAGAAGAGCTCAAACAAAACAGCACAGGCAGAAACTGAAATAACCAAAGTGTTTATCAGATAATTTAATGTGGCCATGTAGATTCCATTACTCATAGTACAAATCTAAATAGGAAAAAATGTTGTAAGAGCCTTTTAAAGATATGTTTACAGATCAGATTATCAGAATTGTCATAACAGAGGATATATTTTCTTTTTTCAATAATTAGTGCTATTATTGGGCTTTTTATGGTATGACATGTCAAAATGTTTGGTGTGAAAAAAAGGGCACTCACACAGAAGGTTTACGTTCTGCCAAACAGCACTGCATCACCTTCAGACTCAGAGAATGAACAATCAGGAAACACTGATATTTTAGGTTTACTTTCCTAGATTGAAAGGCCATCAATATTAGTCTGTTCTTCAAGCTTTTAGTAGGGAATCTTTTTCTCCCCTTTAGATCTAGATAGATTAAGATAGCACAAAAATTTTATAAATGAATCAGCGCTTTTCAGGTACTAAAACACAGCACAAAACTTAACTAACTAGTATGACAATAAAGGAATAAAGTCAAGCATTCACAGTCTTAGTCTTGCACAGGCATGGTTTGTGTCATGTCATGAAAAAATACATCACAGACAGTTTCAAATGTAGACCTGTGTGTGAAGTTGCAGTATAATTACTCAAATAATATGTACATGTTGTACAATTTCAGGTATCTTCTTTGATTGCTCTTGCAACAAAGCAAATCATTAAGTGAATTCAATTTTAACAACACAGCTGATTCTAGCTGAATATACCAAAAAACAAATGAAAACATCCCAAAATAACTCCTGCAAGGCACCCAACATCACAGATGGGTGATACCTTCCTGTGAAACAGGCTCTCAAGGCGGATTTTACTTTAAAGGGGTAAAGGAAGGTCAACCATGTAGAACCACCTGTGGAAAATGTCCAGTACAACCACAGTCTTCTACTGATTAAACTGAACAGCTTCACTGGAGCAGCTGGGAGGCTGAAGCAAATAACTTCAGATTGTTTAACGCATGTTTATCTACTGGGTGTAAACAGGTGTCTGGGAGTCATGCTGTTAAACGGTACATTTTTTTCTCTGTCTGGTTTGTCTCCCAGCTACATCTCACATCTTTTAATCCCACTGAGCCGGAGCCAGAAGGTCCTCCTGGCCGTTTCCAGCATCTTTGATGTCGGGACTCTAAAGATTTAAAAGACCCCGACCCCAGGAGCTTCCGCAACCACAGTCAGTGTTGTGTTTAGATTACATTTCAATGTTTTTATCTTGTAATCTGCGCTGGTTGTAGTCTAATGTAATATCTGTCTGGTCGGACCTTTACTGTGTATTTTCCTCACATGCATTGTTTTGGAAAGTGATATTAAGATATAGTCTGTCTCAAGGTCTCGTTGTCTAAAACACACATAAATATTGCAATATTGTTGGGGGGGGGGGGGTCCTGAGATATGCACAGATATAATTTAAGTTTCTAATATTTTTTCCAGGTAAATGAACACTCTGATCAATGCAGGCAAGCGTAAAAAAAAACTTCTAGCTTTTCCAAGAGATTAAAGGATAAGGCAAAATACTTCTATATGTTTCTTGTTCTCAACAAATCCCTTGAAAAGACCAAACCAACAGTGTGTTAGTCGAGTATTTATAGCAGCAGAACAATTCATGTTCATGACTCAAAATAAACTACAGTGGCTTTGTTCATGTTAATGAACGAACAAATGCAAGTGCAACAATGTGGCTCTTTTGTTTTGGTGCTCTATGGCACAGAGTAATAAGCTACATCAGGCTTTGGATACACAGACAATGCTTGGTGATACTTTATCATTATTAATAGATTAATTTATATTTGGTAGACCTTATCCTTTAAATGCTAGACTGGTGTAATCAAACCATTTTAGCTTGAGACTCTCTAAAGTAAATCACTTACACTGATTTTCACAGGTTGACCTGCGACCAGTTCAGCCAGATGTTTCCTTCACACATTGTTTCATTTTAAATGCTAATCCAGAAATTTATGCTGCAGAGAAATCCAGATTTTTAGTCCCTAGTTCCCAAACTCCCAAAACACCAGATCCTACATTTCCCATAATGCAATGTGAAATTCTCTCTTTATTAGAACCGCTCTGCTTATTTAAGCTACCTTCTGAAACACAGAAGACATTATTGCTTATAGAAAAGTCTAAAAACACAAAATAAAAATGTGTTGAATTAATTTTATTTCTTGTCTTCTTTTTAATTTCACAACCCCTCAGCTTTATCATGAGACCTCTTGGGGGGTCCCGACACCCAGGTTTGGAACCACTGCACTAGACCAAGTCCTGTTTTGGAGCAGAAAAAATGTATTTCCACATAATCGTCTCATAAAAACTTCCCATGTTTTCCACCATGTGTATGCTCCTGAGTCCTCATTCAGAGGTGGAGCACTTATTGAAAGTATGTTTGAATGTTTCATTGGACTCGCTCACTCATTGTCACTGATTCAAGCGAGTGAAACTCCACATTGTCCCCGTATGAACTTCGTATTTTCCCCGAGGACAGAAGTGGACTATTTTATGCAGTCTAAACAGCATGGTTAATGCATTCGGCCCTGGCAGGGGGCCCCTGCTTTCTGGCACATAATTTGTTACTGCCAGTGCTGTCCTGCAGCAGCTGAGGGGGAGTCTTTCCCCGGTTCTTTTTCCTTTCTGCAAGTCTATGATCCAGCCAGAGGAAATCTGGTCCTGGTTGTTTGTTTTTTGTCTTTATTTTTGCAGTTTCTTCTGCTTTAAAGTGTTTTTCCAGCTTTACCAGTAAAATACTACATTCTCTCTTTTATGGTATTGTGTTGTTTTGTTTGCAGGATTTTATGTCCTGCTATGAAGTGGATTCCTTCCAACATTGTGTTTGAGAGATTTTAAGTTTCAAAATATTAAGATAATCTTTCATTCCGCAGATGAAAAAATATCTACAGTAATGTATTTAGACTTTAACACCCTGCAGGACTCTTGTGGAATTGGATCACAAGAAGATTGCAGCGCTGCTTTTCTTAAAGGTTGTCTCTGTTGCTTTCCCACAATTGTCCATAATAACACGAGGAAGATGTATGAGTGCTGACAGTGATGTGGAGATTTCAGGGTTGACTCAAGTGCATGAAACACTGTCACATGATGGTCGGAGGGCTCTTCTGTGTGATAGATAAGAAGAGCAGCCCTCTCTCTTTAAAATTAGAGACAGAAATGACCAGCGCTTACTCCATGAAATCACACGTCATTGTAAAGATAAGAAAATCTGACGGAAAACTGAAAAAAAGATCATTATGTACACTCTCTGGAATCATTTTCATCCAATTGTGTTAATAATGTAGTGCCTCTAATCACATTAGCTAGACATAAAATGGGATTGGTTTTGATGCTCGGGCATACTGCATTAAATATTCAAATCGAGGTGCCCTACATTAGATGGTGAATCTTAATTTATTTTTTTAGCACACTGGAGGCGAGTGTCTGATAACGTTGCCTTTCCCTGATAGTCATGTTGAGATGCTAATCTGGTAGTCCAAACATATAATTATGCTGCAAAGGGAGAACCTAGACATTTTCTGGCATTGTTTAATTACAATATGTAGCCGAGATTAAAGTGTGCTTGCTAACAACAAAGAGACGAAACACTGAGCTCAGGATGTAGCATCTCTTTGTGTGAATAGAGAGACACAAAGCCTTTATCATGACACAAATTGTTACTATAAATGCCAGGAGACAACAAACAAATATGATGCTGAGATCATTTCATTTCAAATATTTAACTTTTTTCAGATTACATGAGTGATTCTGTAGATGATGAAACACTACATTATGTTGGAAATAAAGCAATTTTTTAAGGAGTATATTTGAATTCAAGCATATTCCTAACCTTGAAAACATTGTTAAACAACAACGGTTAAATTAAGCTTTTTCCAAACTTTCAAGACTTTGTGGGAACCCTGTAAATTATGTGTTTAGCAGGTATGTTTAAACTATTTACCTACTTAGTTTACACAGTAAACACAAAGTACAGTTGAGGTTGATGGGAATGTCATTAGTTTTGTTAGTATGTAGTCATGAACCAAAGTATTGGATCAATAAAAGATTTGACCTAATGAAAGTTAAGGACTCACCAAAGTTATTACAATTCATGTGTAAGTCTATCTCCCTCTCTCCTCCACTATCATTCTAGGTCCAGCCACTCACATTTGGTTTCAATCACCCCATTTTTCTCACCTGCACTTCATTGCCTCATCAGTTACTCCCTACATTTCCTGAGGCTCGTACTACAAAGCAGGATTTGGGGTTAGGGAGTACCTGCTTTGTAGCACAGGCCTCTGGAGTACTCTGGATGGTTTTCCTCCCTTCCCTGCTACCTTAATAACTCACCGAAAGAACGTCTGTACCAAATTTCATGGCCATGCTGTTGTCAAGACATTTCAGTAAAAAACACAAATAACCTCAGGGGATCATCTTTGGAGAACATGAATATCTGTACACAACTTAATTCTAATCCATCCAATAGATACAGTAATTTCATTTTGGATCCAACTGACTGGCATTGCCACTCCTAGCACGCTGACTTGTGTTGCAGAAAACAATTTGAAATCACAATCTTCACAGTGAGGTTCTTTTTAAAGGATTGGTAAAGTTTTTGATCTGGTGGTGTCTGCAGAATGTCCTGGTCTGGTAGCCAAGGCTAGGGCAGTTGTATCCTCGAGTGAGGGCCGCTCAGATCTGGTGGTGGGTAAAGCTGCTGCATGTTGCTCCGGGTGTAAAGGGTAGCAGGGCGGGGGAAAAAACCATACACGCTGCCGCAGTTTGACCCAATTTCTGGGGAGTCCTCTCGGCTCCAGGTTAGAGGATTGTGTAAAAATGCAATTGGCTTGTTTTCAGATGGAGAGAGAAGAGCAAGAGTGGGCGTTTCAGCTTCGGAGAGAGTTGAAGTTAAAAAAACTGAAGACCACCTTTTTAAAATGCGACAGTTGAAACTACAGGCGAGGTTCGACCATGTTTCGGCAGAGGCACGGTTGCCACCAGTTACTGCAGACTTGTTTGATGTGAGTTAAAATGTCATTGGTCCCTGTTGTCATGGTTCGTCCTTTGTTTTGTCTTGTCTTCCCATTTCCTGTTTTATTTTGTAATCTGTGTGCTTGTGTATATATTTTCTTTGCCTTCCCTTTTGTCACTTGTCAGTTCATTGTGGTTGTGTAGGTGTCGTTTGGTTTTGCTTGTTTGTTTCATGCCTGATCTCCTGGTCTCCTCATCCTGTATGTAAGTCAATAAATTTCTTCTGCACCAGCCGGTCTATATTTGGGTTCCTTCTCCTGCTGCCTAATGGTACACCATGACACCTGTGAGTCTGAAGTGGAGACTTATTTTGGTGCATTTGAGCACATTGCTGCGGCTCTCCGTTGGCCACAGGATGTTTGGGCTATACTCTTGCAGAGTAAGCTAACTAGTAAGGCTCAGGAAGCTTGTTCTTCTCTTTCTGCTGAAGATGGGTTGAGGTATGAGAATGTTAAAGGGGCGATCTTGCGAGTGTATGAGTTGGTACCAGAGACTTGCAGAAAGCGGTTTCGCAGTCTTAAATGTCAACACAAACCTATGTTGACTTCATTAGAGAGGAGATTCTTTCTGACAGGTGGTGGTCAACATGCAAGGCTGAGGACTTAGCCTCACTGCGTGAGTTGATGCTGGTAGAGGAATTCAAGAGCTGTGTGCCTTAGCGTACGGTCATTTATCTAAATGAGCAAAAAGTAGCTACCTTGTAGCAGGCCGCTACATTGGCAGATGAGTTTGATCTTAGTGTCCTCGCCAAGCGCGATCCCTCCCACCGTAATGGTTATCAAGAAACTTGTAAACCCAATTTTACCTGACAGTGTCTTCACTTCGGACTCTTCAGTCCCAAGGCTGAGTAAGTGTTTTTTTTTTTTTTTTTCGTCACAAGCCTGGTCATGTAGTTGCTGACTGTTTAGCTCTGAAATGGAAGCAGTGTCCATTGGCTCCATAATCAATGAAGGGTGTTGGGGTAAGCCTAACAGTGTCTCCCGGTGTTCCGTTCACCCCTCCAGAAGTGCTTAACTGGTTTTTAAACCCTTTCTTTAATGGATTTGTTCAGGACAGGACAGACTGAGGGCCAGTGGCTGGGCTCCTGTTTTCCCATCGATGCTGTTGATTTTTATCATGAGGAACGATATAGCAGGGGGGTCTATCCTACTCCCAAGGTGGTTGATGTTCCTGACTACGAACAACACAGACTGACTACGATGACCTGACCCATCATTGTCCAGTTATAAAGTTGTTTAAAGTTGTTCTGACTAGGACTCAGGCTCATAAGCAGGCCCAGAGTGATGCATCACTAGCCTGGACTGGTGAACTCTCCAGAAACTGTTGTCCCCAATGTGGCATCTGCTTCTTGAGCTTGTGTGAAAACTGTGGCAATCGACTTGGTGGTGCTTTCTGATGGTCAGCAGTGTGGTAGGCTGGCGAACAATAAGTTTCTGTCTAATGCAGTGTCTAGCCTTCCTCAAGATCAGCGAGATGATGTACCTAACTTGTTCCACTCCTATTTCATCCTGTTGGATGACATGTCAACCTGTACTAGTGTGTTACAGCATGACATTGATGTCGCTGGAGCTCCACCAGGCCGCTCTTACAAACCTGTGTAAAAATATAACTGTATACATCACAACAAACTGCTGTGGCCTGTGTAATGCAGCCCTTATTGTTACAGCAGTGCAATAATTTGGCCTCATAAAAATTAAATTGGGAGCATCTACACTCACACTAGTAATAAGAGTAAATTATTGCCAAAGGAGCAATGTCTATTCACTTCTTGCTAGGCTGCAGTCATGCCCTGTTGAGCTCAGTATCGGGACAGTATCATCAATGTTAACCTCACACCTGAGCGTAAAGAGTATTAATTGTTTTGGATTGTAAATCAAAGGTTTCACAAAGCCCACCTAATGGAAATATTCACGGATGAGTATCCAAACAGTCAGTAGTTTGACACTTGTGTTTTCTCCCTTTCATCCTGAAAAATCATTTATTTAAGTTTTCTGTTGCTTACAAAATTGTGCTGTAATTTGTCAGTCAGTTGTTTGGTGGGCATTTAAACAAACCCAGCCAGTGTTTGATGGATGGCCATACACAGCGTGAAAGAAGCAGTCAACTGCTTCTGTGTGACCGCTTAGTTTTACAGAGTCGGTACAAAGTCAAACTAGGTGAGTGCACACTTTTTGTTTATTGTAAAACTTTATTCGGAAACACAGAATCACCATGAAACTGGAAAGTTGCCATAATGCATTAGTGGCCTACAGCCCAACTCTACATGTGGCCACTCCTTGTAATTATTATGTTCAGCTGCATCAGCCACTGACATTGCTAACAGGTGCATAAAATCAACCGCCAGGCATTCTCTATGGACTACAGCAGACATGATTTTACTTGTCATAGCAGCGAAAGCACCGGTGACACAAATTTCATTAATGATGGCTCATTTTTATCAAGTGTCCCAGTGAGCCAGCATTAGCATGCACAACAGCAGCACCCTGGGACTAGCACACAGAAATCGAGTGCAGTTGTTTTATGTTATCATATTACGTGTGTGTGTGTGTGTGTGTGTGTGTGTGTACTTTGGATAAAAGCGCTGTATAACCGTGTCCTGGTAGGCTTGTTCCTGATGTCCCTTTTTAATAGGTTCACATGTAAGCGTCGATTTACGTTTTACTTTATCAGTGCAGAAGATTTCATACGTCACGGGCCCCACTTTCTGGGTCACCATATATGGACCTTGTCACTTGCCTAACAACTTACTCGGCCCAGTAGGTAGTAGCACCAGCACCTTCTGTCCTATTTTCAGCTCTTTCTCGAGCATGTTTATTGTACCATACCTTATGCTTGTGTTGTGCGTTTTCCAGGTGTTCTTTGGCCTTCTCTCTGTATGCTTCCATCTTGTCTCATTTGCAGCATGTAGGAGATGATGCCTGCTGTCTGTGTCGTATCCCCAGCCATTGAATTCTCCTTTAGCACATCCAGAGGACCTCTGACCTGTTTGCCAAACAACAACTCAAAAGGGGAATAACCTGTTGAGGCTTGGGATACTTCATGATATGCAAAGACCATGAAAGGTAACCATTTATCCCAATCTTTGCCTGTTTCATCTACAAATTTCCTGAGCATTTGTCCCATTAAAGCGCTCAACTAGTCCATCTGGTTCTGGGTGGTACGGAGAGGTTTTAATCCCTTTCATACCTAGTTGTGAGTACAGTGCTTTCATCAGATGTGACAAAAAATTCACCCCCTGATCAGTTAGATTTTCCCTAGGTATTCCTACTCTAGAAAACAACTCTACCAGGCATCGTACAATATGTTTAACCTGCATGGATTGCAATGAATAAACATCCGGATACCTAGTGGCATAATCACAAATGACTAAGGCAAACTTATGACCACTACTACTTTTTGGGAGCAGTCCAATTACATCCATAGCAATCACCTGCAGGAATTTAAGAGGGACAACCAGTCTAGGATTCTCGATGTCAGCTAAATGCAAAAGATTGTCCTTTAGCACAAATGGATCCCCAATTACACTATTCAGTCCTTCTAAGCCTTTCTCTCATACCCCATCATTTTCACAGACCTTTGCAAACCGCTTTTTGAAGAGAAGGATCATTCTTCTGACTCTGAAATGTTCTGGTACTTTTCATTGTGCATCAATAGGAGGTTTTTCAGGAATTACCGGGTCAAAACCTTTCCCTCTACCATGATTTAGATTTTTCTCCCATCTACATTGTCATTTTGATTTTCTAACCTTGTGGCCCTCTTCACACAGACTATCGTCAGCCTCAGGTAAGGGCTCTATCCCTTTTGACCCCACAAGAGTAGTGACAGCACAATCATATGCTCCACTATTCCCCTGGATCAAGCTATCTAAGATGGGTAGATCTTCTCCCAAGATTACCTCATAAGCTAAGTACCCCCACAGTTAGCATAAATGCCTGACATTTAACTTCAATGACCACCTGAGCCTTAGGATAATCCTTTTTACACCCATGCACATACGTGATATTGACATTCTGATCAAAGTTAGCTAGGGTACCACAGATTATATTGGAATTGACTAATGTTTGTGAGCTACCCGTGTTCGCTAAGGCTTTTGCCTCACGACCATAAACCTTGATATTTACCACATGTTTGAGGGACTGTTTCATTATCCTTATTACTGTTATTGTCTTCTACCCGAGGTACTGAACATAACTTGACCGCTTTTTATCTTTTTAACGGACATAATAAGGCTTTGTGACCGGGCTGCTGACAATAATAGCATTTAAAGTCATCGTACAAGTTAGCAGTGACAGATCTCTTACCCGACCCAACATCCACATTGTCCTTTCTTGGTACAACACAAGGAACATTCCCTTCAAATCTTGGTTTACCAAAGGTCACCTTTTTCTTCATAGGGTGGGCAGCCATGTACCGCTCCGCCAAATCCACTGCTTCCTCGCTGGTTTGAGAGTTATGCTTCCTCACCCTTTTTTAGCCTATTTGTAGCTCTCTCGAACAGTCTCTACAGCTGCCATGACGGTGCTTCGAAACCGCTGTCTGCACGTTTCCTCAGTCACATTGAATTTCATTAATACCACTGCTTTGATAGCTTCGTAGGACTCGACTTGTTCTTCCTCCATCCCTGCATAAGCCTCAAGCGCGTCAGTAAGGTAACCATGCGGGCTGCCCATTCATCTGACTTTCACCTCCATGTTCGTGCTATTCTTTCAAACCAAACCAAACTTTCCGGATCTTCCCCTTCTCAGAAGTCCGGCAATCTAGGTTCACCGAACCATGGCATAGTCAGTCGGTGGCGCTCGCTGATGAAGCTGCTCCATCTGCGATTGGAACAAGGAGTTATGGGCACTACCTCTCATCTCCCGGCTTCCTTTGGAGGTGTAAAGGATCCCACTTCTGACACCAATTGTTGCAGGACATCCTAGTGTGGGGTGGCATGCAGCTGTTGTAAAACACTCTGGCAGGCTTAAGTACGGTCACAAATAAAGACTTATTTTCAGTCTTCCAAATGTTTTAATCCAACCAATGTTCACAGTACCTTTCAAAACTAAACTTTCCTTCAAAAATCTAACAAAACAATCAGATATTTTCAGCTCTCTAACAACGTTTTTTCTACTATCCCTTTTCTTTCTACCTTCTCTTTTCAACCTAATCACTCTCTACCAACTCTTCCCCTTTACCACTCATCTACTAACCTACTGTAGGAATGTCTTTTAACATTCATTGTCAACATACACTGAACAAAAATAAAAACGCAACACTTTTGTTTTTGCTCCAACTTTACATGAGCTGAACTCAAAGAGCTAAAACTTTTTCTACGTACACAAAAGGCATTTCTTTCAAATATTGTTACCAAAATTGTCTAAATTCGTGTTAGTGAGAACTTCTCCTTTGCCGAGATAATCCATCCACCTCACAGATGTGGCATATCAAGATGCTGATTAGAAAGCATGATTATTGCACAGGTGTGCCTTAGGCTGGCCACAATAAAAGGCCACTCTAAAATGTATTAATTCTTCATTAATTCTAATGATTGAAATATTACTCTTTTTCTGCCTTCTCAAATCGTAAATTCTGAGTAGCAAGAGCATCATTTTGTGTTAAAGTGGTGGGGACATAAGGGCTCCGACATGTGATTTTACACAATGTAGTAATGGGTCGGTATGAAGTCAGAGTAGACAATTATAACAATCTAAGCTACTACAGATTCAACAATACAAAAAAACATTGACAGCACACCAGTCATGCATACGCATCATTGGACAATGCACATTTGTTTCATCCATATTTATATTCGTTTTTAAAATATTTTTATTGTGCAAATAACCCTTCCTCAAAGTGTTCTCATTTGCTGGTGAACATTTCTTGGTGCGAGCTATTTTTCAGAACAATTTTAACAAATTATGCTTTTAAAAAGTGGGTACAAAATCAGCCATTTGTGACATGTCCCCAGCATCCCCAGTGTAAATGACACCTATGCTGAATAATTACTAAGTACTCCCTAATTACTCCAAGATTATCTCACTGTTACTTACCATTGCCCTTTACCCTCAAGTAAAGTTGCTGAACTGGAAGGTCTCTGCTCGTGTCAAAATAAAGAGGAATTGTAGAGGCCAGCATTTCTGGTGACAAGAGTTACTGTTTTATTTTAATTTAAACCAGGTGGACTCAGCAAGTGGTACAGAATACATGGTTCTACATATGTGTGCAAGGGGAAAAGTCTGTTTTTAATACAATAAAATCTATTTTAGATTTTTAGAGATGTTCTAAAAGTCTAAAAGTTAAGCTTACTCTGTATTTTGCAGAGCATTGGCCAAGACTGGTACCCTTGAAGTTATTCTGAGGTGATAAAATATTTTGGGCTATGTTCCCCTTTAGAATCAGAGCCAGATTTATTGCCAAGTAGGTTTACACATACAAGGAATTTGTTTTGGTTCGTGGGTGCCAAGAGCTGGACACAGAAATATTTTCTGGATTTTGGGAGAACATTTTTAAAATACAGTGACTTACATACCTGAATTGTAGTCATTTTCTCCCAGTTTGAAAAAGCCATTTATCTATGCTGTTTCATCAGCTCAGCATGGGCAAGGTTCGGCTTCAGTAACAAGATGAGCGGATGGAGTGGGTAGGGAGCACACATGTTTTATTGATCTAGGACAATATGGGAGAAAGCCAGTGAACATGAGAATGAATAATGGATTACAAGAGGGTAAAGGAAACTGAGACCTGCTGAAGCAGTGAGGTGAAGTCAAGAGACAACAGAGGGACAAGAGGAGGAGAAGACGCTGGGATTTGGAAAGGGGTTGCTGTGCTGTAACCAATAAGCGATTAATGGAGTCAACGAGGCATCTTATGCTCATGTTTGAATTGGTTCACACACCTTTTGAGGGGCCTGCAGCCTTTTGCATGACAATAGTTTTGTCATTGCTAAAACATTTTTTTGTAATTTCACATTTCTTTGTGGTCAATTTGTGTCTTTGTAGTTGTATTGTTGCTCTGTGGTCACTTTGGTATTTCTCTTGGGTCATTTTGTGTTTATCTGATTGACATTTTACAAGTTAACCCCCCCGATCCCTTCAGCCCCTGGGCCTGTGTCAGGTAGACCTGCTCAGTAAGCAATCAGAGGCTAACTTGTATGCTTACTTTTCAGCTTCATTGCATGCTCTATAAATTATTTTCACTATGTTATAAGGTCACATCAACTAGTGATATTCAAGACTCATTGTCACCATCAAAATAGCTGGTTTTCTGTTTCATAGCTGCTGTACTAGAATCAGTTTCTAAACCATTATATGCTGGCACACGTACATACTGTACAGTAAAACTTGTGCACATTTGTTTATGCTGAAGTTTTAATTGAAGTGAGTTTTTTCTTGCTATTGTCATTGAAGGGCCGAGGTTGTGGATTGTCATTTTCATGTATCGTTTTCATTTGTTTCATATTGCGGGAGCTGTGGGCCCTTTTGTGACTAACTGCGTTTAAGGGCTGTACACATAAACATGAATTAAATCTTAATAAAAACACTGAAAGGCTGCATGAAAACCGAGGTGTAAAGGTGCATAGGTTATATCTGACCAAACACTCAACATCAATATGTGAAAAGCCGGTTGTATTTGGTTTTGTGTAAGGGGCTGAGGAAATCTGTCTTGGCATTTTCAAACCACATCTCAGCATGGGGGATTTATTGTGGGCATCTGTTAAGCCAGAGAAAAGCGAAAATATAAGCTTGCAGATATTACAGGAGCAGGTCCAAGGGTCCAGTTCCATGAGCCAAACTGCAGAATACAACCAACTGTGATCTGACACAATTTGGAGCTGCCTTGCATACTCACACGTATTGCATTTTTAATTAAGTGTAAGGTTTGTCGACTTTGATAGCATCACTGGTTTCTTGGGCATATGGTTCAGTTTAACAACATGTTGTAGAAATACAGGCTGATTTAACAGCAATATACTGTTTAAACAAAAAAATGTGTGACTGTTGTGTATTGAATGTCTGTATCGTATTTCAGCCATGTAATAAACTGGTCAGCTGTCCACGGTGTACCCTCGTCTCACTCCGTCCATGCTGGGATAAGATTCAGTGCCCTGCGACAGGAAAATAAATGATTAGAAAGTAGAGGCGGTCGTCCATTAATTCCAGGGTTGGTGGTTCGATCCCCGGCTACTCCTGTCTACATATTCTCAAAGTGTTTTTGGGGAAGACAGTTAACCCTAAGTTGCTCCCGATGGAGACCAGCACCTTGTATGACAGCTCTGTCACCATCGCTGTATGAATGGGTGAATGAGACCAATCTGTAAAGTGCTTTGGGAACTATTAAAGTTGAAAAGGCACTATATACGTTCATTTAACATTTGGAGGCACTATAGAGCATGATGACATGAAAGACTCTTATGTACTATACATACTGTAGGAGATTTTGGCACCCTGACAGAAGTCAGAATTGCAGGAATATGTGATGCACATCAACCCTGAGAAAAGGCCTTCTCATACCACATTCTATTAGAGACTAGAACATTTTATTGGCATTAAAGGAACCACACTAAGCTGGTTTTTATATACATCCTGGGTTGGGTAATGTGTTAAGAACAAAAGGATGCCACATCGGTTGATGGAAATTAAAAGGATTAACCTACAAAGGGCTGAATTCAAAAACACTGTAAAAATCAAGGTGGAAAAATGATGCAGCAGGCTGGTCCATTTTGCTGTAATGTCATTGCAGCAACTAAAAATGGAACTCAATAGGTTGTTGGGGATGTGCGGATCGATCCTAACATCGATCCCAACGTTGGTATCTGTATCGGATCGATACTAGCATGATGGGATCGATACTTTAATTTCTGTTTTTCTTTTCTACATTCAGTACTTGCTACTGTTTCATCAAAGCATGTCTGAGTGCAAACGTTGCTCCTTTGATATCGTTCATGCTGGCTTTGCTCCTCCCCGCTCTGTTGTGTGTTGTTGTAATGCCGTCACGTGACTCCACAGTGCCAAGAACACAAACATAAGCTAACCCTAAGAAGTTCTCTAAAATAATTTAATTTTTTTAACATTTGTTCTTCTTTAACAATTTTGTGCACTTGTTTGTTTATTTAAAAAATATGTTCATCATGTGCAATGCAATGTTCACAGTTACATTACATTACAGTAATAAAAATATTTTTTGTCTAAAAACTCAAGGGTTTTAAAATGCACACGATTAACTAGTTAACAGTGGAAGTAACAAAAATATTTTAGTGGTCATAAAAATGTTTCCAGATTTAGAATCCTGACGATTCATTCACCTCATAAATCATGGCCCTGTATTTACTTGTATTGGATCAATTGCAAATTTTGTAGTATCACACACCACTATAGGTTGTATGGCCCCCATGTGCTTGTATGCATGCCCGACAATGTCCTAATGAGACAACGGGTGGTGTCCTGGGGTATCTCCTCCCAGATCTGGACCAGGGCATCACTGAGCTCCTGGACAGTCTGAGGTGCAACCTGACGGCACCGGATTGACCAAAACATGATGTTCCAGAGATGTTCTATTGGATTTAGGTAAGGCGAGCGTGGGGGCCAGTCAATGGTATCAATTCCTTCATCCTCCAGGAACTGCCTGCATACTCTCGCCACATGAGGCCGGGCATTCTCGTGCACCAGGAGGAACCCTGGACCCACTGCACCAGCGTAGGGCCTGACAATGGGTCCAAGGATTTCATCCCGATACCTAATGGCAGTCAGGGTGCCGTTGTCTAGCCTGTAGAGGTCTGTGCGTCCCTCAATGGATATGCCTCCCCAGACCATCACTGACCCACCACCAAACCGGTCATGCTGAACGTGTTACATGTGCTCAGGGTGAACCTGCTCTCATCTGTGAAAAGCACAGGGCGCCAGTTGTGGTGTTCTATGGTAAATGCCAATCAAGCTCCATGGTGCCGGGCATTGAGCACAGGGCCCAACAGAGGACGTTGGGCCCTCAGGTCACTCTAATTAAGTCTGTTTCTGATTGTTTGGTCAGAGACATTCACACCAGTGGCCTGCAGGAGGTCATTTTGTAGGGCAGCCTGTCTTCTGGAATCTCCTCCATGCTCTTGAGACTGTGCTGGGAGACACAGCAAACTTTCTGGCAATGGCACGTATTGATGTGCCATCCTGGAGGAGTCGGACTGCCTGTGCAACCTCTGTAGGGTCCAGGTATCGTCTCATGCTACCAGCAGTGACACTGACCCTAGCTAAATGCAAAAGTATTAAAAAACAGTCAGAAAAGTAATGTCAGTGGCCTCCACCTGTAAAACCATTCCTGTTTTGGGGGTCATCTCATTGTTGCCCCTCTAGTGCACCTGTTATTTTCATTAACACCAAAGCAGCTGAAACTGATTAACCACCCCCTCTGCTACTTAACTGACCAGATCAATATTACATTACATTTAGGCATTTAGCAGATGATATATATATATATATGTGTGTGTGTGTATATATATATATATATATATATATATATATATAT
>JAVQJL010103949.1:0-13848 GCA_036024295.1 Nannoperca obscura
ACACACACACACACACACACACACACACACACACACACACACACACACACACACACACACACACACACACACACACACACACACACACACACACTACAATAAACAGTCTCCTTTTCCCCCTCTTTGTCTCCCTCTCGCACACCTAACTGATGGACACACCACACCTAACATACTTCATATCAGCAGTCATTGTCCTCGCCAGCCGCAATGTAAATCAGCCTGGGAGTCGTTAGGGTTACCAACTGCTGCTCTGAACACCCTGCACTGTACAAATGTGCTGAGCAACCTTCTAATAATCTAAAATGAAGTATTTGGGGGGATTTAATACATTTTGGCACTTTTTTTCATTGAAAGTTGGCTGTTGGCTTTAGAGAAAGACAACAAATATAGTTAACAGAATGTTTTCATTAATTTCATTTCAGTCTAAAATCACAAGACAAGACAAGGTAATGTACTGTATGTGTGCAGAGGAGGTCAGTACATTTCGTTTAAACAGCAACTTTACTGTGAGGCCAACACGTTTCCACTTGCGGTCTTCGTCACAATAAAGTTGTTCTTCATACTACAAGTGTTGCTGAAGTTTTGAGCTCTTCAGACATTTTCCTCCATGCACCTTGGAAGTAGGTGAAGTTGTGCCAGAAATCCCTACACTGTATGCATGCAGCTCAGCAGCATATGAACCACGTCAAAAAAAACTCACAGTTCTATTGCTTTATTCATACAAAAGAACCACTTATTACCAGTATTAATGTTAGTGTAATGTACGTCTTTCTCAGCAAGTGTTGTACATGAGCAAAGCTTCAAATGCTGCATGACAAAAGGGTTACATTCATAAACTGCACAAGTCAGATACTTGGTTCAAGGAGAAAAGGCCAATTGCACGACAAGGCTTGTTAAAGAATCACTGGAGTGCATTACATAACTTCAGTGCCTTGGTTCAAATATCATATATGCTGTATGTCTGCTGTCCACTGGGTCCTGTTAATGTTTCTCATGCATCACCTGGCCAAATTGTCATGTTACTACAGCAGATATGAGATACCCATTGATATAGTTTGTAATAAAGAAATGCACAAATGGAGAGGATAGTGAGTCAATACGCAGGATATTTGATGTATGAAATAGTTGTGTGGACCATGTTTAGCCCCCATCCTGCCTGCTGCTTAGCATGTTGAAGCACACAACTTCTTCATAGAATAGGGCCCTTTGTTTGGAACAGGGTGTAGAGGATGTGCGTGCACAGCAGCTGCTATTGGTCTACATGCCATCTAATGTTACGTTGGGTTGTGTAACACACTTAAAACATGAGTGAGCCATGATCTGTTGCACACAAGTGGATACGCACACATCTGTTTTACGATACCTGTAAAAAGCTACGCAGCACTGATTTTTAACCACTGCAGCAGGTTTTACAGTTTTTAGTGAAGTATCAGTAACACAATAAAACTTGAGTAGTTTCAATTTAGAAGCGCAGGTGAGCAGTCACATTTATCCTCAATGCAGGTCTTCAAAATCTATGGAAAATAAGCAAGAAGAACCTGGCAGTTTAAACAACTGTTTTTTTTTGTGGCAGATGTATTAAGATGATTTATAATTTATCTTTAAAGCTACTTCATGTATTACATGCATTCATGAGTAAGACGTATTGTGGACAGTGGTGAGACAGTTTCAGAAAATTCTTAGAGAAGAAAACTAAATATTAATTTAAACAAAGTTTTCAAATTTGAAAGTGGCAGTAGCTTTCCAATGTTGACTTTGGTCTCTGAACGTCTTCAGTCACGACTTGATTACCAACGCAGCAAAAGGGACAACTAGCCGGGGACCTGACGGCCCTGGGTGTCAACTGGTTTGTGGTAGTTTGATTTAACCTGCATTCACTGATTCTCTTTTGGCCATGTGGGAGCAGCACAACAAGTTGTAAATACAATAAAGAAATCGTTTTTGCGAACACATTATGAAATTTACCTATTTAGACTTTGAGCAGAGCTACGGATGAACAGGAGCATTAATTTGGAGTCGTGTTTGTGTCCACCTAATGAATGTTAAAATGCTCCACTATGTTCACCAGCTAGTCACTAACTGTGTTTGCCTGCTGTTTGGTGCTGGGCAGCTAGTGTGCAGTGGGTTTATAGCTGTTTTTCTCTGAAAAGATGCCTGCTGCATGTCAGAGAGGTGACAGTGAACCGAAACAGTAAAAATATTGATTAGGGTGGGTCCTGCGTCATTCTCTACCATTAGGCCCTGTCTTGGAATGGGTTCCTGTGTCAAGATCTAGATATAAGACCTTCATTATACCAATATTGTGCTTGGTGAAAATTCCTAAATAAATTTATGTTTTAATTTCCAAGGAACAAATCTGGGTCCATATCATATCCAGCATAGGAATACTGTACACACTGCAAAGAGAGCGGGAAGAATAGAGGGTTAATACCGGTCCAAGAGCCCCCCCAATCTGGCCATAACTAAAATATATAATCTTTTTTGCACATCAACTACCAAAAATACAATTAAAACGTGTTTAGTGTAAACTTTATGGTATGAGATTGTGTTAGAATGTGACACATGCGGTGTATACTTCTTTAATCTTAACCCAACCCGATCCTAAATAAAACTACGACCCTAAACCGAGCCTTGGCCTTCAACCGTCCTTCTGAGGACAGAAGAAGAAGAAGAAACACGCGCGCGCTCCGCTGACTTGCTCCCAGGCAGTGAAACAGTTAAGCGCTGCAGTGGGGGAGGCTCCCCGCCCCGCCCACTCTGAGCCTATTTGCATATCGGGCGCGAAGCTCTGGTTCTTTGTTGCTACTGAGCCCAGCCAAAAACCCCTCCCACAAAACACCGCACTGGCGGGAAAAAGCCGGCTCTAGCGCTTAAGCCACTGACAATGGAGAAACCCACACACACATACACACACCTTCTTTGTCTCACATACAGTACACTGCAGAGAGTGCATCGCTCCCCGTGCACACACATGCAATAAAATGAGCACACGTACATGCTTACACACACACACACACACACACACACACACACACACACAACTGGAATTCAGGCTGCTTTGTTGGTCATTTATGGGCTGGCACACCCTTTCCTGCCTGAGAGCAAAGGTGAAAGCAAGTGGACAGACAGAGAAATTAGAGATTTATTATGATATGAAGGCAGATGAGAGAGAGAGAGCGAGAGACAAACCCAAAGTGTGTGAGGAGACAATGACATTTATGTGGCCCACCAGACACAATACATCAAGGGGTAAGCAGCTTTGTCTAAAATAAGCACATTACTTACAATATGTAACAACAGTATGTGCTCTGAGTGTGTGTGTGTGTGTGTGTGTGTGTGTGCGCGCGTCCTGCTAAGTGTTGCCCTGGGAAAAGAGTTCACTGGGTTGCTGGAAAAACAGGAAGGCGAAGTCATGCTCTGGATTGGGGAAAATAAGGGGTGGGAGAAAAAAGTACCGAGCAGCCCCTTCATTACATAACCAAGCAGGAAATATGCAGCAGCAGAGAGAGAGCGAGAGAGAGAGACTATAGGAAGCCATGCATACACTGCATTTATGACACTTTCCTTAGAGGCTTTTCACATCTAATCACGTCCCTTCCTCCCCTCGTCATTCTGTCGCTGTTCTTTCGTATATGGTGGTCACTACAGGAGCCAGACAGCGTGACAGAAAGAGAGAGAGGGAGAGAGAGAGAGAGAGAGAGAGAGAGAGCTCTGCATGAACTCACTGAACCTCGTTTGTCCCTATAGACACACACATCAATAAATTATGGTCTGCACTCGGCCCTGGATGCAAACATCACATTGCATTGAAACATTATAAGAAACACCATCTCTGGGCTTGATTAGGCTGCAAAACACAAATCCCTCATTGTGCAGCTCTGGCCGTGTGTGTGCATATGTAATTCATAATGCACATAGGTACAAACACATAGCTGTTACACTTGCTGCTGAGGAAACCACAAACACGCACACAAGCACTAGAGCGGATAGCAGGGACTGTGGTGTGTGTGTGTGTGTGTGTTTTGTATTATATTGCTAATATGAAATAAGCAAATAAAGCAGACCTCTCACATGTGCACACACCGAAAACAAAACAATGATCTCTTATCTGATGGAGTCACACCTGACATTTTGAATGGGCTTTGTCCTCTTCCTGATAGACAGCAAAACACTGACCCTTAACAGGGGAAGCTTGCATGCAGGGTGAGACACACACACACACAGATACACACACAATCTTTAAAAGACTATAAATGAGACAATAATGTCAGAGGGCACTAATAAGAGCACACAGTATACTCTGTACTCAGGATTAAAGCACAAATAAATGCATGTACACAACAGCTGGCAGCCTGATAGTGGACCTGTTACTGCCAGTCACTCTCTTGCCTACAGTGACAACAAAAGTTTCACATTCTTAACAAAGTCCTTCACGTTCCAAGAGCTTCTACTCCGAGATTATAAAACTGTGTAGTGTCTAGTATTCTGCCACTGTCAAAAATGTGGCCTTCTGGGTTATCTATAAACATGTTTAACACTCCACATTAGCAGATATTTTCTCATAAACAAAAGGTTCTGCTTGGTGGTCAAGTCAACAGTGTCTTTGACTACAGCTGCTGCTCTATCTGATTAGCCGCTTGCATGTCTGTCTGCGTGTGTGTGAGTATATTTTTTCTGTCTCGCCAGGGCCAGATGGCAGAGAATGTTTAGTCAAATGGGATTAGAGATTAGGATTAAGTGGACTTCAAATTACCCAGACGCACAGTCACTGGATGACACACTACTACAGCAGAGGTCTGAGGCTGAGTCTTCAACAACACAGACTGTGTTGTAGCATCATAGAGTGTAAAAACTGGGAAAATTCAGGGGTAAAATAATAAAAATGCAGTTTGTTTTAAAATGTTTCACATTACTTACACTTTTACATTTTTTTCATAGATAACCAGGGTTGTATTGATGATCTTTTAAAAGGATAAAAAGGTTAAAAGTTTGACATTTTGGGAATACACTTTTTTGCTTCACCAACAGTTAGTTATCACTCCCATGCTAAATATTAAGCTAATTATCTTAGCACAAAGACTAAAAACAGGGGGGAAATATTAGCCTAGCTTTGTTTAACCCATACAAAAACTGAAGTGTAAAAGTTAGATATAATGTGTTAATTAAAAAAACAAAAAAACAGGCTAGCTGCCCTCCACCGGTTTCCAGTCTTTATGCTAAGGTAAGCTAACCTGCTGCTTATCTCACTCTTGGCAAGAAAGCAACAATCTGTTGATCATGTTTCCAATTAATCAATTTATAAAATATTAAGAAGACTTAAAGTCTACAGCCATGCTAGCAGATCGGTGAGGTTACTTACTTGGCAGTGGTGCTTTAAGCTAAATGCTAAAGTCAGCATGCTAATATGCTCACAATGACAATGCTAGCATGCTGATGTTTAGAAGGTATAATGTCTTCCATGTTAACAACCTAAGTTTAGCATGCTAGCATATTAACATTTGCTAATTTAGCACTAAACACAAGTGCAACTAAGGCTGAGGGGGGTGTTTTACAGTTGTTTGCTCAAACTAAAGTGTTGGACAAAGTGTAATGACTTTACATGATGATGAAGTCAGACGATCAACAAAGCTGTTACACTTCATCTGGGCAATATGAATATCTGTACCAAATTTCATGGCAGTGCATCTCATAGTTGTGATATTTCACTCGGGGAAAAAAGTGGTAGATTGACATTGATAGAGCCCCCCTGCTGGCATTGCGAAAAATTTGTGAAAAACGCATCACAGTTACCCTGCACCCAGGTGAAATCTTCAAATTTGTTAACTTATTTAAAACACTAAACACTAAATCACATAAATATCATTATCATACAGGCACCATGATACAGACTAGGTGATATCTCATAAGTCACTGTCAAAGTGATGCATGGAAAAACCGATGTCTAGTCAAAAGCATTAATTTGCTGTACATGCAGGAAAGCCAGCAGCAGAGGCCAAAGCTCCACGGCAAGCAGGCCAGACACAGACAACAAGCATCTATAGGCTGCAGCATGCGTTACATAAGTCAGCCTGCCGTTCCCCCACAGAGGGCCTCATGTATAGCACAGTGTGCGCTTTATACAGCTACTGAGCCTCTATATGGCAGGAGTGGACTGAGAGAGGGAGAGACAGAAATGGAGAAATTATTGTGCGGCTCGCTGACTGATACAGCTATACATATAAACACAAACAAGAAGGCAGAAAACTCTACTTTTAGAGCACATATTAGTGTGTGGGAGGCCACAGTTGCAGGTTTTCCCATTTCAAAGCTGGTTCGTTGTGTTCATTCTTTGTGCCGAGTGTCTGCTGCTAATGAGTTTAGTGCATGTGTGTTTGTCCATAGATGATCCACTGCATTGCGGTGTTTAAATCACTAATTAGCCTTGTGACCATGGACGCTGCCCTGGTTCTCCACTTCTAAGAGTGTGTGTATGTGTGGTTCAAGGGGCTGAAGCCTTATGTCATTGTATTGCACAAGCTTTCCCATTTAAATGTGGAGTGATTCAGCAGTGCCTGGAGGTGCCAGGCCAGACTCGCTGAGGCACTCCAGATAAGAACATACCACACATAAAAGTTGCCTAAGAAAAAGCGTATCATATGACTGATACCATTTTTTCTTATTCAAAGATCACTCTCATTGGGGTTTTTTTTCTGTAATCACAGAGATGAAAAAAGAAAATCACCAGAGGGAAAGGAAAACAAAGCAGTTGTAAGTTTGATTAAAAAATGTACAACAGAAAGAAAGAAAAACAAACCATCAAACACACAAAGGGTTATTAAAAACCATACACCAGTTGCACAGTGACCTTTGCTATCAGTGTAACTCACTATACTGTACTGTATGGTAAGCCCCCAGTAAGCTTGAGGCCTGACCCAGTTTGGAAAGAGAAATTGTGGGACGGACACACACACACACGGACACGGACACACACACACACACACACACACACACGGACACACACACACGGACACGGACACACACACACACACACACACACACACACACACACACACACTTCCAGCTATTCTATGGCTGGAAATATTTTTAGTTATGTGCATGAGGTCAAACACTGAGAGCCTGTGAACTAAACTTGTACTGAAAGGATAAGACTTGAACTGAAAGCTTAAAGAAAGAGATGATGGAGCAGTAGCCGGGAATGTGGAACAATTGTCTGACTTTCTTAGGAAGGGAGGTAGGGGTGGGTGTCCTGGTGTGAAGAAAAAGTGGCAGGTGAGAAGAGGGAAAGGCTGCACCAGAACAGGCCTTTGGAGCGATGCCAGGCATTGTGTAAGTGGCTTTATGGCAGGCGGGCACACCTTGGTTTGAAAGAGGTACGACACACTGCTGGACAAACAAAGACCTGCAATTCCTACTGTGAAAACACACTCTTTCCTTGCAGCCTGAGCCGGTGGTTTATACCGCTGTCAGAGCAGAAATGAGCTCAGCTGAGCTACACTCAAACACAACAGCACAAATCACGTGACTAGTCATTATCAAACAAAGAGCTTGAAAAACATATTTATGACAGTAAAACAAGGTGACAGCAGGCAAACTGCACAATACTTTGTGCTGTGTAAGCATGCCAATGAGATCTCGCTGAGATAAAAGGAACTCCCCCCCCCCCCGCTGTCGTCATGTGAAAACCTCTTAAATTCAATTTTCCTTTTCAGTGACACAAAGCACACCATCCTCCATTGGTAAAGAAACTTCGAGATCCTTTTGGTTTATTGAGCATTTTCAAAGCCAGTTGGCTGAGGTTAAAAGTGCATCGTCGCTAGGCTAAGCTAAAATAAAATAAAATGCTAACAGTATGAAAAAACGCCACTTAACTACCATTTAAGGCACATTCGGCAAAAACAGAAAAATAAACCTCTCTTTTACAATTTCAATGAGAGTTTTAGGCAGTGGCAAAAAAGATTCCTTAAAAATGATAGTCCTTTGGCTGCACCCTCCATAAAAATATATAATTTATCATTTTGATTCCACAATGTTAAACTGTCCTGACCATCAACATGCTACAAAACTGAACTGCATCAAGGATCCATACTGTTAATTGCTCCATCTACAGGGCTGAGATGGTCATACCATTCAAAAGGGGAATACTAGTTCTATGAGAAGCAAGAACGTAGCCCTATGAGGACCGATGATTAAGGAAACATCCAGCTGTTAATGCAGAGCAGTTGTGGAGACCTGAATGAAGATAGTCCAGAGTCTGCGCCACTCTTAAAAAGTCACAGATACTTCCTTGTGTGTTGTCCTGGCGTCTTGGGAAGTCTCCTGAGAGGTTTCACTGCAGCCCGGGGCAACATTAGCACAAGAGTCCTTCGAGAGGCTCTCTGCAGCAGAGGCAGGAGGTACAGTCACAACCTGGGGTTGATCAGAGGCCGGATCTGATTTACTCCTCTTCCTCACATGATAGTGATGCTTTTTGGACTTCAGGTGAGCTGCAGGTGAAGAAAATAAAATGAGGACACAGCAGGTTTCTCGTCACTCTTTATCAATAAATCTTATAAAATTGTAGTTGTCCCTGAACCTGGAAAACAGAGGTGGTTTAGTTTGTGTAGCCTCCTTTCAGATACTAACAAGCTGAAATGGTTTGTCAGGGTGATTCAAGGTGTGTAATGTTAAACACAGAAACCTGAATGAGATTTCAGAATACATTAGAGGCTGATTTCACACTGTACACATTGTGATGGCTAAAATGAACGGCATGTGATTTTTGTCATATTGTGCGATGTGGGTCAGCAGCCTCACCTGTCCACTCTAGGTCACCGATGATCACTTTGTCACACATATCACACGAGTGGTGGCTCCGTTTGTTTCTTTGCTCCGCCCCCTGTACTTTAATTGGTGCAATAGCTGGCTCCTCACCCTGATTGATTGAGCCAAAAAGTTTTAGTTACTCACCAAAATATATTGTGTGTGTCTGTGAAGTCTGACAAATCTGTTGAATGTGTTTCCTTCCCAGTTATTTCAAAGATATTTGAAATCCTGCATTGTTTACATCCATGTTTGATAGCTAGCAGTCTTCTTCATCACGGCCTTTGTTGGTGCACTGCTATGTTTGTTGGCGTGTTACTGCCACAAACTGTTAACCAGCAGAATAGTGCAAAACCTGCAGGCGGGATGTGAATAACCCACGTGCACGGAAACAGAAAGCCATTTGTAAAAACCTTGCTCCTACTGGTGGCCAGAAACTTCACAGGGCTCATTTAAGCCCTTAACATTAAAGTGTTCATAAAATACTGGGTTTACCTGTTATGATAATATGAAAACAAAATGAAGCAAAGCTAGAGTTAGGTGAGAAAGGGAAGGAGGAAATGAAGGAAGAACAGATATATAAAAACTGAGAATAACAAAATGAGAGAAAAAGGGAAGAAAAGAGGACAGCTATAGAGAAGAAAACAATAATGAAGAAATTAAGGAACAAATGAAGAAAAGGAACAGGAAGGAGAAGTTGGAACAGTTGGATAAGTCAGATGGAGTTGGAAATGGAGGGAAACAGAAAAAATAAGAAGAAGGAAGGAATGCAAAATATAGAGGTATAAAAGAAAAAGCGACAGCAGAGAAAAGGAAGGAGTGTAGGAATGAGTTAAGAAGAAAAAATAATCAAGCAAACAAGAATGGAAATACATTAAGATTGGGAAGAGAGGGAAGGAGTAAAATTGACAGTAAAAAAAAGCAAGGATAATGGAGAAAACAAAGTAAGCAATGAAAAAGGGTAGAATGATAAAGCGTACAGGAAGAAAAAGGGAGTAAAGAAGGAAGAAGGGGTATCGTTTTATCCCAACAGCAGATAAAAGCTGCTGACAGGAGTCAGCTACTTTACACTACCGAGGCCCCACCTTGCTGAGACTGTCCAGTATCTGCAGTGCAGGGTTCAGCACCGTCTCCTCCCACCTCGACACGTCCGTCACATCCAGGCCATACACCACTGGCACGTTGTCTCCTGGTCCTACACACACACACACGTCAAACACACAGTTAGCACACATTATGCATTTTACAAGGCCAACGCGGGCTGCTGATAAATGAGGGCTTTTAAAGGCCACTATTTTGATTCTGTGTTTCCACATGTGGAAAAAGTCTCTAACAACAACATTTCAACCACCACCGTTAAGTTGTGCTAGTGACAACATTTCTTTACAATGTGTTTGAGATGAGGTTTTCCCATAGACGAGCAGTGTACTGATACATTTTAAATGAATTGGAAATGAAATTCCGAATGCCATAAAAACCAGCTTCATGCATCAAATCTAAGAGGTTGATACTAGTATACATGTTTGATTCTTATTATGGTGAGCTATATTGACTTGCTAATTATGTAGTGGATCATTTTACATATATACATAGCAGAGATCAGAGAAGATGAGGCAGTCTTCAGGATGAACACAGTACAAACTGGGAAATTTACAGTCGCAGTGATGTGCTGGAGCCGCACCCTGAAGCTCTGTCAACCTGCTGACTCACACTGGCTCGATAATGTCTTTCCCTCTTTCCTCCCACCCTTCTCTCTTGTGCACCATCTCTCTCTCCCTCCCTCTCTCTCGCCATCAGTCTCGCTTCGGCTTTCACTCACTCTCTCTTTCCCTCCCTCTAACTGTTCCACCCCCGTGTTTCTATTTTGCATCAGTCAGCAGTCTCCAGGCCCGGCCTCAGCATTAACAGCAGCACCAGTCCATGCCCTGCTTGTCTGTCTGTCTGTGTGTGTGTGTATCTGTCTGTCTGTCTGTGTGTATCTGTCTGTCTGTCTGCCCGTCTGCATCAAGAGCCACTGCCCTGCATTGATTGAAGACGCAAAGATGCACAGGAAATGGAGCTGTGTGCCACAATAATTGACCTCAAACAACTACAACCAAATGTATATAAAATCACACTGTATTCATACATAATACATTTATAGTTATAAATAATATAATCATAAAATAATAAACTGATGTGAGCAGAAAATACAGCAAAAATAAAGAAGAGTGAAATTAAAATAGAGGGCAACTACACTAAATGATTTCAATAAAACAAGCAAGGTGTGCTTTAACATGACTTCTGTGCTGTACCTATGGCGGCTACTGGTGTAGGCGGCAAAGCTAACACTGTAGGCTATGTGGCAGCTGAGCAAAATTGTAACTACATGTTGGGGCCACGCCAGTGATGCTGATGCCAAATGGGGACTGCGACAAGTGTGACTGGTCAGCCTGGGCTGCTTGTGTTTTCTCCTACAGGTTTCTGACGCATGATTGTTCAGAGTAATTCCAACGTGACAAAGTCGTAACAAAAAAAAAGGCTTGGTTATCTATCAAAGCAATTTCCACTGCAAACCTGCTCGCAGCAAAATGCACTTTCTATTTCTATTATACAATTTAAAACAGGACAACCACAAGGAATAGTTTCATGTTTAGTAATGAAACAAGGTAGACCTTCCCGCCGTTGTTGGTATCACAAAGTGAATGAATGAAAGAATGTAAGCAGTTACAGTGAGGAATAAAATAAACACTCGACAGCTATCCGTGTATCACCCGACTAACACTAAAAGCGTGAATCATATGTGATACATTCATTTAGTGTTGCAGTTGAAAAACAATGTTAAACTATAAATCAAAACCTACGCCAAACCTTTCTATATTTGGCATGAAGTCAACAATAAATCCTGTTTAAGACTACGGGCATGCAAGCAGCTCTGTGAGGCTGCACTTAAGCACAGCATATGCTTTGAGCTAAATGCTTATGTCAATGTCACAAAGACAAGTTCATGAACTTCATGCTAATGCTTAGCAGGTGTAATGTTTACCATATTTACCATCTTAGTTTAGCATGTTAGCATGGTAACATTTGCTGGTTAGCTTAAAAAACTAAAAGTAGGGATTTCGTCATGAACCAAAGAAATTAAAAACTTGACTTGATGATGGTGCTATAGTTAAAGTCATGGGGTTCACCAACATCAGTAGGATTCATCATCTGGGGACCATGACTGTCTGTACAAAATATCATAGTAATAAAGATATTCAGTCGTGCCCACAGTAGTGGACCCACCCACTGACAGACAGACATGGTCATCCATACAGCAACGCTGCTGCTAGCACTGCAAAAAAAAAAAAAAAAGACACAAAGCTACATTTAGTCCGGTGCAATTTTTCATTTAATATCTTACAGCATCCCCTGGATGCGCGCACGCGCACACACACACGTAAATGAATCCCATTAACCTGTAAGGCACAATTAGCCAACTCAATTATAGCATAATCCTTTCCTCACACAGACTGAACTGTGGAGTTGAGGGCAGCAGACACCTTGCAGACTGGAGTTACTTACTCTACTGGGAACTGTGTGGGACTCCATTATTATGGAGGAATACAGAGTGGTAACTGTATAACTGGTCATCTGTACAACAAACTGTATTGACTCGGCGCATGTGTGGGAACAATGAGAGGCTTCACACAGCCCCGTCTGTGAGGCTTCAACTTTAACTTTGGCCTGGTTCTTGGCACTTGCCACATTTCAACTCCTTCTGGTCTTAATTTGTATAGCTGCTTACACATGTTACTTATTTCATCCATTTCCCGTCGAGGTCAGCTGTACTTAACTGAATATCTGACAAAGGGTGTTAAAGCTAAATAAACACAAAGATCCTTAATGACTACGTCGAAGCACTCCTGCACCATCATTTGGCTTCCCAGTATGTGTTTTCTCTGCACACCATTTATCACTTAACTCTGTCTGGCATGTGTGTTTATACAGTCAGACAGCAGGTCAATTCGTTAGTGTGTGTTTTTAAAAACAGCAGTGACTGTTAATCAAAGCCTCGGATTTCACAGGCACTGTTACTGTGCGTGTGTGTGTGTGTCAGAGGGGAAGTCTCTTGTGCTTGTGACACAATAGCAGGCAGGTGGTGGTGGCAAGCGTCACCTGGCATACCCATACCAGATGCAATGTTGGAGCTCTCTCCCTTAGGTGCTCTAATAAATACTTTCTCCTCGCCTTCTGTTGCCGCTATCTCTCTCCTTACTTTGTTCTTTCATCTCTCCACCCGCCCTCCAACAATTCCCTTTGCAACCACCAGCCTCCCACTGGGCAGAGTGGAGTGGTGGTGAATAAAACGGAGACAGTGTGTATGTGGTGTGGTTGCCAGATGCTGGATGGAACCCTCCAGCATTCTTGTTTGGGATCTGGTGAAATTTAACTCTGCTAATCCACTCTGTAGTGAATGAGGGTTGATAAGAAATGGGAGACAAAAAGGAGGGTGGTCAACACACACACACACACACAACTGTGAGCGTTGCCTTTCAAGCCCACAAGGGCACCTTGCCAACAAGAAAGAGCATCTCCTGTCGCCGGGCAGCTGCTTGCCAGTGTTGAGTGTGTGTGTGTGTGTGTGTGTGTTGAAACAGTAGTCCACCTGTTGCAACAAACGGGCCAGGAGTCATTTGCTGCATTATCCTCATGTTTGCTGAGTGAGGATATGTGTGTGCTTTGCTATAAAAACCTGACTACCAGTCTCGGTGCATGGCCCCCTGGCCCAGCTGTGCTTCTATGGCTGTCAATCACACTGGAACACAACAGCTGCCTCTATTCACTCAACAGCCTCCTTCCTCTTTGCTGTAGTTCCTCTTCCACTTTTTGTCTCTTCCTTACGTCCTGCTGTTGTTCATGTTTGACGTTTCTGCAGCAGCTAAAGAACGTCGGGTCAAGGATTTGCCTTTTGATCTTTCTTTTTATCCAGCTGTGTGGTGGGCCATGACTAAAGGAATCCAATCCCCACATCCATGTCCTGTCCTGTCGGGGGGGGGGGGGGGGGGGGGGGGGGGGGGGGGGGGG
>JAVQJL010103951.1:0-19223 GCA_036024295.1 Nannoperca obscura
TCACAACGTATGGTGGTGAATAAGTGTGACTTTTCATGGAAAACACAAAATTGTTTGGGTGACCCCAAACTTTTGAACGGTAGTGTGTATATATATATATATATATATATATATATATATTTTTTTTTTTTTTTTTTTTTTTTTAAAGCTGTAAAACCAGAACTATTAGCTAAATAAGCTAAAAAAGGATATAGCTGCTGAGCTGGATAAATTATTCTGAAACCCTAATAGTGGGAAAAATGTCCCATTGTATCAAAAGCCTGTTATCCCAAAAACAAATGGCCATTGCCAAACACAGTCTCCCTGCAGTTGTAAGTTCAGTGACTGCCGGCCCTGTCCAAGGTGCTGACTCGGCGGGGGACAGGCTGTCTTTCTGGCCTTCCACCAAAAACATTTCACGTGATTTTGCTGTCATTTTCTGTTATTTAGTTTTCTCAGAATGAAATTCTCCACTGGGCTAGATTTTATCAGAATTAAAATCTGTGTTATTTTGCTGTGTCTAGATCATCTAACGACCACGAGTGACGGAGGTGCACACTAAGTGAAACTCTTATTTTATTCCGACACTGTAAATTCGTGTGATTCAGCACCAGAGACAGTTAATTCAGTCACTGAACTAACAACTGGAAGGTTGGTGTGTGGTTTTGGACCAATGGCCGTTTGTTTTCAGGATAACGGGCTGGCGGACAAATGGGCTTTCAGTACAATGGGACATTTTTTGGGACTATTGCAGTTTCAAAATAATAGGCTATCAGAACAATAAGCAGTCCTCGACTCTGTGATTTTCATCACTGAGCAAATCTTTCACAACACGCAGAGGCATCTTATCAACTACTAATCACAACAAGACCTTGATTAATGCAGGTTTAAGTTCCATAAAGGTTATCTAAACGGTGTAGTTTTCATTGTTAACAACAAAGCAACAAGGTTCATGAAAAATTAGTTTTTATTCAGGAAAACACTTTTGTGAGATGGAAGCTGACTTGCCGGTCATCTTCTCCATGGTCTCATGTTGTTATTCTAGTTATATCAAGGCATCCCAATTAATTTGGCACAGATGCATCAATGCTTCTCTTGGTCGCCCTCGTATACAAGGGCACGACCGTCCACACATAAGCAAACGTGTCACAGGGCAACAGTACCAGTAGAAGCTCGTCTGAGCACGTCAGTCACAGCGGTCCTGATATCGTTCAGTTCACGCTTGTCACATAAACAACACATCAAATTAAAACTTAGATTCCACAGATTCTAACAGTATAACTCCTATCACGGTACGACCAAAACTCACCGAATACATTTTCGAAGAACAACAAAAACACACTTTCCTTTTTACATTTACTACCAACAATTGTGCCTTACCTTTGTTGTTTTTGTAATTAAAAGTTGTGTCTGATCGCATAAAAGAGTATGTAATCTTTATATTGTTATCAATATATTTATATATTTGGTGTCCAACATTTAGAACAATGGATATTTACCAGTTAGTATTAAAGAAAAATAATAAATCAACAAAAGTTTATAGGCTAATGTCATTGTGTTTATAGTCACAATAACATGCTATAATGATATTTTACAATTTCTGGTCACTATTGTTACCTCTCACTATAAATCACTGTAGTCCATATATTGTTAGGCCAGGTTAATGAACACATTTGTGTTTCAGTCCTGACTTTTTTCTTCTGTCTTGTTTTCTTAATGAAGATGAAAAGGAGGATGATGATGACGAACACAGTCACAGCGAGGCCACTCTACTCGATGCATGTCTGCACCCTTTTCACAGCCACAGTCTGACGCTTCTGTGTCAAAATCCAGAGTATGAAATCTCTGTGTTATATAAGTTTAATGTGACAACTAAAGTTTATAGGCTGAATGAAGTCCATTCACAACACAAGTCACAAACAATATCATGCTATAATAACATTTTACAACTACTATATCACTGTAGTCCATATGTTGTTACCTTTATCTTTTGTGACAATTTAATTTGTATTATATAATTTGTATTATATTATTATAGATTTTCTTATATATAGATTTTTTTGAACTTTTCTTTGAATGGGAACATATATAGGAGTCTGACAGAGTTTTCAAAACAAAGCCAAAAACAATTGTATATAGATGAAATTAATACAAATAAGGACATAAGTGAAATTAATGAGTTTTACAGTTTGCTACCTGAGAAAAGTCTAATGGCACAAATGTACCTTAATGCCCAATTTAGAGATTTTGCCTAAACATGCTTCCAGTAATGTTGTTCAGATGTTGTATTATGGTTTGCTAAAGGGTTTGGGCTGCAACTGCATAATAAGGGGATATTCACTCTTAACGTTTACAGTCTTGTTAGGCGGAAATTAAATCTTTCATTTAAGCTGTGTTCCACCTCCATTTACATAGTAACAACTATTCTGATCATTGCACCCCTGCAGACATCTCACATGTTATCTTTATTATGACACCAAGGATATTCATATAGGTCGTGCACAATAATACTCTGTTCATTTTGGGCATGTCGTTTGCGAGCAGGGGACTGACCCAGAGACCTAGGGGTTAAGAGATCCTCCTTTACCAGACTGGCCAAACATGATTGGAACACACACTCAGTACATTGCAACAGACATCATACTGTTACTTTTTTTTACATAGTGAAGCACTGTGCAGCATAGATAATACAACAGTGTTTTGACTAATATCCACTAATAGTGAACAAACATGCACCACAAAGTCAAGTAGAAGACATTTTAACACTCACTGCTACGTCTACTGTAGCTACTGCTGAAGTGTTCAACTGTGTGACAGTATTTAGCTTTAATATTGCTGTTGACCTGTGCTTTTGATGGGAATACTCATTGCTTTTGTACATGGCTGCTTAGCTAAGCCACAATTGTGCTAGGATATTTATTGATGCATTGTTTCATCACAGTGCCTGTAGAAAGCCTATCATAATACAGGCAATGAACCTCAATCTGTGTGTGAGTATGCATGTGTGTGTGTGTGTGTGTGTGGTGTATGTATGTATATGTGCTGCTTGTAGTTGTTTGCATGTTTGTGTGTTTGTTGTTCCCCTGCTGACACTTCATAAATATTTTGTCCTCCTACATCAGCAACAGAGGCATCTCCAAGTCCCACTGACCATTTTCACCAAAGATGAAAGCTTTGACCCAAACTAGTCCATGCAGGATAAACTAAAGTAAAAGTATCCACATTCAGAAGTCTGCTCCGTCCTCTTGACATGCGGAGAACAATGAAGATACGCTGCAAAAGCAAAGTACTGAAACAGCATAGAAAAACCACGCTTTCTCTTCATGCGCCATCACAGGGCTTCAAAGGAGACTGCGAGGATGAGATGAAAGGCTGAATTCTATTGTGGAATTTGAAAAACACTGGCTAGCCCTCAACTAACTGATGTCAAGGTTTGCGTTTTTAGCAGTGTCTTTTGTCATTGGGATGTGAAGACAGACGTCGAATCAAGTGCCCTCTAATGTGACACAACAGCAGGTGTGCAATGATGATTAAGAGAACATCCAAGATATTCTCCACTAACAGGATGCAAATATTTACACAATAATCTTGTGGGTAAAGCTCTGAGCATTTCTGTCTGCACAGTTCCTTCTTGTGCCCTCAGGTCTTCTTTTTTTAATAAAATATTAAATAAACCACTGAAACATGCTGGAGTGGAAAACTTTCTCTAGTTTCTGATGTTTTGCTTTTGTCCTTAATTACCTTTTGTAAGTGAAATATATAAAAGATGATGATAGAATCATCAACTATGAAAACCCTTCAAAAGATCACTCTGCACCTTCCATCTCTGCAGGAAATGATCGACAGATTTAAAGTCCTGCCATAGTCCAGACAGGGTCAGAAACACACCGCATCTTATTACATATTACAGAAGGTTATTACAGACTCAGTGAGAGGACACCTATTGGGATGAGGTTTACTGTTACATTGGACACACTTTGTTCTCTGGGATGGGCAGCTGGGCAAATGAGCCGCAGTCGGTTGGAGAATCGTCAGACCTGGGCGACACAGTGCCTCCCATGGGGATGCGAGCTGCAATGGCCGACATTTCTCCCGTTTGACTCTCTGCAGTAATTCCCGGTCGCTCTGAGGTCTGGTTCAGGTTGCTGTCTGGGATAGTTCCCCTGCCGGTGAAGAGCTGGATTAGGCACTTCCGGAACTGGACAGAAAACAAGCAAAAAAGCAGTCAAATTATAAGCAATTACTATATTTAACAAACCATGTTTATAGGACGTGAAAAAAGTCATTTTGGAAGATGTTCTTATGAGTTTAGTTTAGTTTAGCTCAGCTTAGCGTGGAGCCAGTGGGGAACAGCCAGCCTGGCTCGGCCTAAAGTTCAAAAATACAACTACCAGCACCTCTAAAACTTCTAATTCACACTTTTGGTTAATATTTACACAACCAGAAATGTTAAAACAATGATGTCACTCTAGAGGGGGTTACTAATATGTAATACAATGTCTACACAGCCCGTGCAGCCAAGAGCAACACGTCAGCAGATCACCTGTGTGTTAAAACAGAGCGACTTAAGCATAAAAAAACGGTTTGGGCACGTAAAGTTACAAGGCCTGTGTAGACAGCTGGATTATTTAAAACAGAAGTGTCTCTGTTCCATCCGAAATGAGACGGACGGCTATATATATATAAACCTTAACTTTAGAATAAGGGACTCAGAGAAGTCAATGATCAAGGCCTTTGTTCGCAAAAAAAATAGTTACAGCACGAAACTCCTTGTAAAACCACAAATTGTCCGTTTCTGTTTGTATATGGAATAAAAAAAGAAAATGCAGTGTAATCATTGGTTAGTTTTAAAAGTGCTGTTAGATATATATTTGAACTTTAGCAGGAGCCCCACTGGCTTTTTCCCACTGCCAACAGTCAGAGAGCTTTAGTCACTATGTTACAATGTCTGTGTCTGCATTGCCCTTTCAGACAAACACACGTACACAATGATACCCTAACAATAGTTTTTCTTGGAAGAACCATTTTCAAGCGGTCCTCACTAAAAGCCTCACAATCATTGTTTTCCACATTACGTTAAATCTAAAAACACTAATTGACCTTTTTTTTGGTGTTGAAGCTCCCACTCTGTGAAGCCCCGGGGCAAAATCATGATTCCTGACCCTTAATGACCTGTCTAATTTAACACACAAGCCCCCTAACTGCTCCCCTCAAACCAGTAATGCTACCCTCTAATGTCATGAAAAAGCAAAAGGCTACAATGTTGCAGTCTGTGGCTTTGTTCACTCTGGGACTTTAAATACGCTGTTAAACCCCTCACATCTACTACTTGTATAACACTTCTCTCCAACTTTGAAAAAAATAGCTTTTAAAACACTGCTGCACAGAGAATAAGGTCATAAAATGTCATCTTAATGGCAAAGTGAATAGCCTGAAACACGTTTACCCTGAACATTTACAGCAGATACTTCCACCTGCTCCTTTAAAGTAGTTTAAAGTTGAATTCTAGAGAGTCACAAAGGGTGGTGACACACCATATCTAATAGGCCTGCACCATTAATTATATTACTGCAATATATACTGCATTATTATAAGCATCATAGGAATGGACATTGCCAAAATAACAAATTATCATGTTGTGGTTAACCATTCAGTTTACCTGAACCCAAACCTCTTAAAATACAGGATGCAGTTCAAGTTTTTATAGGAAAACAAAAGGATCATTGCAATTTGATGAGACCTTTGTTGCGTGTCTCTCCCCCATTTTCAGCCTCTTTACGCTCACTCTGTCCAATAAAGTTGAAAAGATGCTCACATAGGGGTAGTTGCTGGGCAGTTGGCGCACAGTGGGTGTATCAGATGTTCATTGAAGAAGCTTCGTGCTGCGTCTGGAGACAAGGCTGATGAGAGTGAATCCCATAAAACCCAAACAATGAGCTGAGTGGAACTGTAGAGTGTAATTATGTGTATGTTTGTCACCTTTCACATTATATTAAATATGAATTAGTGAAGATTCTTCTTGGACTTCCACATTGATACTTTACTACCTAAGCGTCACATTAACGCTACACTGCATTCTCAGCACTGACAGTCTATTACGTCATATGGATTATTTCCAGTTGTGATGGTCTTTGTTTTCTTTGTGGTATTGCAGCTCTTCAGGTTCATTGAGTGGAGGTTGAGAAAAAGTCAACGCATACCATCTGTAGGCATACCATATTCAATTCAGCTGTCAGTGACTCCATGACATACAACTACGCAAAGAGCATAGAGTGATTATATTGTACCTTTTCGTCTTGTGAAACATATCCAAGAATGCAGGCATTGAGGCTGTGATTCTTTGAGTCTACAAATGTTCTTCTGCTTTGAACAGTTCTACAGAGTCATTGGTGCTTTTGTGAAATACAGCTTTGTGATATGATGGGACTGTCAATATTTCCATCTTGACAGTCACTTTCAATGAAGCTCTTGAGCCCTCTAACAGCTTCTCTTGTTGTACGGCTGTCCTCAGACGGAAAGCTCAACAATGGTCTTTTATGTGAAGCTGTAGCTCTGATGAAATGACCTGTGTTCCCGCAATCTGTTGTCTGAGTCCATTTGTGACCCCCAGAGGTCACTAGTTTGATTATCTAAATCCTCTGAGCATGGAAAGTACTGAAAAGTGGGATTTAATGCTTGGAGTTTTTTATGAAACTCAGTCTATGGCAGTGGGAGGAGAACAAAGTCTTATTTTCTCAAAACGGATCAATACAGTTTTCTTCTCACATCAAAGTATATCTTGTTAAAACAGTCCAAACTTAATTTTCTTACATGCTTTATTTTTAGTTTACTCTGTTTTGCCTTCCCTATTGATCAAGCAGTATGACACTGAGAATCAAAGCCTGCGTAAGCCTCATGTTAATGGGTGAATTGATTTTAAATAAAACTAGTAGGAGGGATGAATGGATATTTCTAGAATGCTGTTTCAACCTTGACCTTTTGACCTAAGAAATCCAAGGAGGCTGTCTCCCTGAGACTCTGGTTCGCCTCACCTTGTTATGTAACTCAGAGAGACGGAAAGAGAGAGAGAGAGAGAGAGAGAGAGAGAGAGAGAGAGATCACAATCCAGCACTAGAGGTCAGCTGACTTCTGTAAGCACTAGCAATTTGGCTGAAGCAGCGGAAGCTATGCTAAGACCAGAATCTGCCTGCTAGCTGTCCCTATTTACATCCAGTTGATGTCTTAGTGGAGACACTGGCTGACCCATTTAAACAGCGAGTGCAGCTCTGAATTGGGGCAATCAGCTGGACATGCAGACTGCATGCAGCTCCCTGGCAAGGAAGGTCTGATCTAGGCGTTGTGCCAAGTACATATATGTATAGTTGGACTTCTATTCCCCTATCTGAAAATACTCACTTTAAAGCATACTGTAGGCAAATCTCATGTTTGCTCATGTTTGTCATAACTGGCCTTGACAGTTTTAATGTTCACTTTACTGGCCAGACTGTAATGAAAAGTCATGTACAATAAAAACTTGCCACAGCCAATGGCGCAATGTGAAAAAGGGCAAGGGCTACATGTTAACATGAAAAGGTTGTTAAAACACTTTAGGAGATTTATATAAATCAAAATAAACAGAGCTGCACATGACAACTTTGTACAGTGGCGACTCCAAACTGCAGCAAGGGAAGTAAGACCTGAGAAAACTGATGTGATATCAGTAAAATGGACACAGCTTGCTCATGTTCACCTGAGATACAAAAGAACTATAACTGATGCTTCCAGCATTCCAGGAGCAGTCAGCCCTGCAGGGCATCAGTGTTTTTCTTTAGGACACTATGAGGTCTATTTCTCCACACATGAGCTGTTTTGATGAAGAGTATAATGCAACTGTTTGCACAAATCCTAATGTGTACTTAAATGATGCATATGTAATTCAAACAACTGCCATAGCGTTAATGATGGAAAATGTCTGCCACGCTTCCGAATAAGATCAAATCAAGCAAACTTTGCTTGATGAAGTCATGAAAGTATTTGTGCCATAAGTTACAGCAAGTCACCAGCTTATGTGAAATGACAGTTGCCAGTGCAACCATCAAGAAATAGTTTTAATGGCTCCAATCAGTCGCCTTTTAGAGTGCTCTTTTGTCAGCATGCATGAACACTTGATCTACAAAGTATAAATTATGATGAAAAGGGAATCTGTATCTCAACTGCAGCTACATTTCTAATCTACGATTCACCTTACAGCATGTTTTCTTTAAGCACACCACAGTCAAAGCAGCGGAAGAAGGAAAATGCATGTGGCGTAGCATAGTCTAGTGTGGTCCTCTATCTGAATTTAATTACATTTGAGCAACACAGTCTATAAACTACATCCATCTTGTTGTGTTCTGTCTACTCAGGTTCATTTGGATGTAGCCTACAGTATCATGTCTCCACTCTATAACTGATGTTTCTGTGTGTGTGTGTGTGTGTGTGTGTGTGTGTGTGTGTGTGTGTGTGTGTGTGTGTGTATAACACACACCACACAATATCAAACAATGTAATCACTGGAAATACCTTAATAAATAAGATGTTTTCAATTAATTTGAATTTAGAAATGGCCTTGATCTAATTGGACTCTACTCAGGCTCTAGTAGCAGATTTGTCTTACAGTCAATGTTACAACAGCCTGACCTTTTTAGCACAGATGCCTTCAATAAATAATGCAATTAAGTCACATTTGCAAAATAATAGGTCCTTAAATGCAGTTATTTAGATCTTTAGTGGAAGACTAAGTAATAAGTAAAGTAAACTAGTAATTACTCATTAGCCATCATCGGAGGTAAATGTCAATGTGCAACAACTAAAATGCAGATTCAATTCAAATGGACTCTAGAAACTTATGGACAGGCCTTTCAATCAAAACACCTATGTCATGTGTTCAAGGACTACACATAACACTTTCCCTACACTTTTCCTACTGGCTGCTGTCAAATAGTCCATATTTGTGCTGTCTAATGATTACCCAAAGAGTGAGTGTGTCACTTCCACTGAGAAAAAGAACTGACAGTACAATGTAAAATTAAACAAAGCATGAAAAAAAAGTCAGCACTGCCCCTTTCACAATTGCAGGCCTCACAAGAATGCCATAGGTGGCTAATGTATTTTTTAACAGTACTACGCAAGAACAATTGTACTCTCTAGATTTTGCGTTTCTTTTATTCATACACTATGCATTATTGAGAGACAGGCTAACACCCAATAACAACAGAAGAAAAACATCTCAGTATTCTGCAGCAGCTTTCATCTGCTGCATACAGTGATGTGTCTCAACTCTGGCAAAGGAAGGAGTTAAGCTACACTGCTAGAACTAGTTTGGTCACTGCAAAAAATACTTTCTAACATGAAAACTTAGTTACCTGTTTGTTCATGAAGACGTAGATGATTGGGTTGTAGACAGCAGCTGTCTTGGAAAAGAAGGCGGGGATGGAGGCCATCCTGGGGTCAAGTTCAATGGTTGGATAAACTGTGACCAGTATGGAGAAGACTGCGTACGGCGTCCAGCCTACCATGAAGGCCACAATCATCACCACCACCATACGGGTCACCTGACGCTCTGGCTTCTTGGCAGTGGCCAGACGGCCATGAGATACCTGGAGGAAGCAGAGAACCGTGAGTACTGTAGCTGTACACTACTTTGTCATTTATCTTCCTCTATAGGACATGAACAAATGTGGGTTTTTCAAGGCTGATACAAAAGTCTTATATTGGAATAATAAACAACTTGTTGGAAAATATTAATTCTGAATTTAAGCTTTGAATTTGAATCTGATTTTGAGCTTTTGAAACAGCCACACGACACTAACAGCACCACTTTAGCTATCCTAATGAGTTTCTGTATTTTAGGCAGGTCACTTATGAAATGGTAGGGAGTCTCCAGACACATTACTGTCCTAAAGAAAGGATTAATTTACTGAAATAAAATAAAAACTCCACAGGGCACTTTTTAATTTGGCAATGTTTCCATGCAAAGCTTATTTGTTACAGATATAGCCCTTTCCTTCCACTTAATGTACTGTGGGTACATTTACAGAAAGACACCCAAAATTTGCAGCTGGGCTCCTGTTAAATGAGAGTTGGCCATTTTGTCTGGTTGGCAGCCCAGCCTTGAGTGCAACCTCCATGAAATAGTACCATTTATACCATTTGTCAACTGAATTTCAAATCCACAATATTCACATTACAACATGTTTACTTTAAGCATGCTGTGGTCAAATAAGTGAGAAGGGGAAGAAGCATGCCAGCAACATATGACAAATATGACGGTTAGCTTAGCTTAACAAAGAAAGGCTCTGTCCGAAGGTTATAAAATCTTGATTAAGATCACAAATTAACACATTATATATTGTTTGTTTAATAGAAACAGATTTCTTTTCTTTTTTGTTTTTAGATAAAAAGTGAAAGAAAACATACATACATACATCAGCCACCAGACTCACTTTTTATGTTAACAGGAGAAAATACAGTCACAGGGTAATTACTGAGCTGTATTTAAAAAGAAAATGTCATGAATCAATTATTTTCTGTGTGTTGTGTTAGAACTCATACCAACCTTCCTGAGCTTCCGCAGGAGCTTTCCATAGCAAAAAAAGATCACTCCAAGAGGCAGAATGAAACAGGTGGTGAAGAAAGTGATGATGTAGCTGTGAGCCACCATGGTGGCTGAATACCTGTTCAGAGGTGGAGAACTTAGATGTTTACATTGACATTTTTTTAGCTTTAAACTGGGTCAAAACCATACATGTAGCCCTGACCCAAACCATTAGAATATAGTTTTTAACATGTTTTGCTTAAACTAAATGTAGTGACATGTAGACAATATCAATAACAATAGATGGATACATTCAGAAACATGACAAAACAATCACATAATTTCCCAGCTGTCATGTGTCTGTGAAATTTCATTTTTATATTCAGGGTCTTTTATCCTGCTGGACAGAAAGATGAGAGTTTTGTACCTCATTTGAGCTTCAGTTAAAAGGAAAATCTCACAGCTGAGACAAATCTCTGGGACAGAATTAAGTGGCCACTAAATTAGTCTAATTATGTAATTTCAATGAGAATACCTATCGCTGTCAAATGAAACAAGCTCCAGATTAATGTGTAAGTAAGAGTGGTGTGTGTGTATATGTGTATGTGGGTATTTGTGAACATGCATAATTTAAACTGCTTTTTGAACAAAATAAATCATTCAGCAGAGTGGGCAGTGGGCAGTTCTAACTGCAGTTAAAAGACTTGTGTGGGATTTGTTAGATATATCTGCACAAAATAACTCTGAACAGGCAGAATTTCTGGGCCCTGTTATAGCAGCTCACTTGAAACTGTAAATATCTTTAATGGCTGATATGTTCTAGGACCCATGTGCAGCTCTGGGCCCCCTGAATCATTTGGACTTTCTCCGATCTCTCTCTGCACTTGAAGGCAGGACAACCTCATGCCATTTTGTTTGTTTCTATGGCTCCTGCCACATGTTAAAAAAAAAGCCCCAACAACTTGGAAGTCTTTGGGCTGTAGATGTACATAATTGCATTTGTTCATTCAACTTAATAAGCAGTCCAATTAGCAGTGTGTGACTTAACAGGTCACCAAATGCATTAGACACACAAGCCAATAGGGTCTCTGCATTGAACAGAAATGTATAAATTGCTGAAATGAAGAACTGAATCAATCACTCTACTGATGCAATTTCCCCAACAGCTCCATCACTTGGTCAGGAGGCCAAAGTGATGTCAGATTCAGTGACTTAATGAGCCACTTCTGCTTATCAGCCAGGCAGCATTCAAGTCTCCAAGAGTGCTGTCGCCAGCCAAACTGTCATTTCTGATGAGGTGTATCACATGAAGCAGTCCAGACAATTCTGTCAAACAATCCCCAAAAAATCTAATTAGCTGAAAGAATCAGTCTTCCCACCACCAGCTGGTGTGCCCCACTCACTGACTGACTGCCTGACTGTCAGAGTGAATCTCCTAATTGAAGTTTCTGGGAGGTCCTTTCTGATACTGCCACTGGGAGACACCAAAATATGAAATTTTTAAATCCTACACAATGGCTTATGGTCTTTCTATATGTTTTAGATGAACAACTTTGTATTCAATCACTTTAATACAGTTTATCTTGAAAGAAATCTCATATCGGCCACCACTCTCACTTCTTACAGTAACAGTGGAAGTATACAAAAATATATATTTTATGTACATTTTACAAACAAAAGAACTAATATCTATGTTATGTTGTCTTATTTGCATTATGCACTCCTGATTGGTAAAACAGTATCCTCTACTGCCTGAAAATATCTCCTCCTCAGTTCATTTAGCTGCTTGACCTGATGCACTAATAAGCAGCATCATGCCAGTAATGTCAGCTAACGTTACTTAACAAATTTATAAGACTGAATTAATCTATAATCTAATTAAAGATTAGCCAAGAAGCCCCAACAAAGCAGCTTGGACAAACCACAAAAATGTGCAGGGCAGCATGAGTTGAGCTAACGTTACACAGCGTTACGTAAAGTGACAAATACTAGACTAAAATGTCTTTAGCTTTTCTTGACTGAAAATAGACTAAAACTAATAACCAACTGACTAAAATGTGGCACACGGTAATACACTACAACTGCCAAAACTATACATTGCACGGCTGCTAGACTGAACTGCATCATTTAAACATCTTACCATTTAGCTTTACAGACGCTGCCAGCACTTTCAGGATCATGTTAGTCATATACATAACATATGCTAGCATCTATATTTTCATCACGCATCACCTAATCAAGCAACAGACCAGCCTCCCAAAATAATGACAATGATAGTTAAATGAGTGCAGTGGTACATGTGCATGTTTTCCTGACAAGACCAGGGATTTGAGCTGGAAAACTCCACCTGTGTGTGTGTGTGTGTGTCTTGTAATAAATAGTTGACACAACATCTGAGCACTGGATGGGATTTGAAAGAAAGTCAACAACATACTGATGGTAGATTGTATCCCAACCCCTCACTAAGGATGCAGCCACCTACTGACAATTCACTGACACCAACTTCTGCTGCACAACCCTTTTTAACATTCTGAAGTCATCCAGGCCTGAATATCTGCATGTATCCAGAGACAAACACATGCACATAAATGAGGCTTTTAAAATGCATCAGACTGTGCATGTGGCAGCATTCTGGACCTCACACGCCTGTGTTGTCCATGCTCCTGCTGTTAACCAAATGTTTTTTGACAGAACTCATGCAGCGTGCAGCCAGAGGTGGATCGAGTCACCTATGTGCTGGGTATCTCCATAAGGTGATGGCTTAATTGTATTGTCTCAACCCTTCATTCCCCCCGTGCTTCATTTGAGCAACGGTGCCCTTACAGGGCTTGAGGCAGATGCTCAGTTACGTATCTGCACGCCTTTGATCAAACCAGCTAAATAGCATTACCCAGACGGCACCCTGAGGGCCAAGGTCAGAGCCGACATGTTTCTTCACTTTTTCTGTGAGACACGTTCACACTGTGTGAGTTAATACGGCTAAACAGCAATGTAGATCTGAGCCACAGGGCTGAGAGCTGAATGTCTAGAATCTTTTTCTGAAAAATATGCAACACAGGGTTATTTCCGGCTTAAGGTTAGTTTAAATCACCAAGGTTATGGTTAAAGTAAAATTATATAAAGGAAAACAACGATCCCTTCTTAGATCCTAATTGTATTTGGGAGGCTGTGAAAGCAACTTGCTCAAGAGGATTTATTATTTCATATGTATCATTCAAAAAACGTGACAAAATTAAGCAACAACAGAAACTTGAGAGAGAAGTAGAAAGATGTGAAGCACTTCATAAGACTACACCAAAAAAAATACAAAAGAACTATATCTGACAAAAACTAAGTAAATGACTTGCTCATCAATTAAAAAAAAGGAGCAAGAAGAAAGGGTTATCAAAGCAAATCATATAAAGAAAATAATATCACCCAAAAGAGATCGACCAGGCATTTTATGAATTTTATAATAAACTCTATAAATCTGATTATCCACTAGATGAATTGGATTGATCCTTGCAAAGCATCAATTTACCTAAATTGTCTGAATTAGACCAACTGTACCTTAATTCTTCATTCACTAAAGTAGAAGTTCTGGCTACAGTTGACTATGTCTATAAATAAAAGTCCAGGGCCAGATGGTTTTTCAGTCAAATTTTATTAAGAATTCTGGACTGATCTTCATCCTATTATAATGCCAATGATCAAAACATTTTGCATAATTTTGGGGGGTTTTACAGACCACAACTTCACTGTTTTTGGATCTTTCTCACTGCTCTCATTAACCTTTTTGCCAGCTTCAGCAGGCAGATGAAAAAATCATGGAAAAACCCACTGTACCTATCAAGCACCAAACAACAAACACAGTTAGTGACTACCTGGTGAACATAATGGAACATTTAGCAGCTAAAGAGTCGTATATTTCCCTTGAGAGTTGGCAGAGGCCGAAACAGAGCTAAAAGCACACTGCACTTATATTCATGAGGTGGCAAGAAGTACGACTCCAATGCAAATGTTGCTCTGAATGTGCCGGTTGTGTTAGTAGACAACTGTTTGCTACCACCACATCAACATCAACAATTATAAGGTTAATATGTCAGTGTTATGTTTATTTTGGACAAAACGGCAGCGCATGTAGACGACGATGTTGTTTGCTCTCTTTTCACTGTAAATAGCAAAGCAAATACTACCTACGACTAACACTCATCAACATTGTTAAAGGAAGTGAAGGGTTTGCATTAAGTTCAGCAGATCTTGAGATGATCACTATCCACAACAACCATCCAGGCTTATCTGTCCCAGACTCACCTAGCCAGACCTGCCAGATTCAACACCATCACAACCCCCAGGGCTGCCCCAGGAAGAGGGCAAAGAGAGCTGGGCAAAGAGCTAAGCTAACCCGCTTAAGACCTAATACCACCCGACTACCCAGCCTACTCTTGGCCAATGTCCAGTTGCAGGAAAATAAAATGGATAAAATAAGGCTCAGACTAACCCATCAACAGGAAATCAGGCAGTAACACCTTCTATGCTCGCTTGATCTCCTCAATAAAGAGTGAGCTGCCAAGTCTGCCCCGCCACCAGAGGACTAGCCACTCTCTGTATCTACAGCAGATCCTGGGCCTTTAACATCAAAAACATGCACCTAAAAGCTAGCTACAGAGTGTCCCTGTACCTAAAAGGTCTGCAGTGTCTAGTCTAAATGACTACCACTTTGTTGCACCCACCACTATCTTATTAAGTGCTTTGAGAAACTGGTTCTCCAGCACATCAAAGACAACATCCCAGCCAGCCTGGACCCTCAGCAGTGTGCATTAGGAGCCAACAGATCCAACAGATGCCATCTCGACTGCCCTCCACTCAACCACATCAGAATGTTGTGTTGATTTAAGCTCAGCATTGATATTGGACTTCCCCACAAAAACAGACCCCAGACAGTCTGGATTGGTGGTCACACCTTCTCCAGTCTACTGCTGAACACAGGAGCCCCGCAGGGCTTTGTGCTCAACCACCTTTTGTCCACCCGGTACACCCAAGACCGCAACATGAACAGATCTCTGTTGTGAAATTTGTAGACAACACCACCACCATTGGCCGGATTACAAACAACTTCATATGGTAGAATTAACAATGATGATTTGGAGCTGTATTTTTGAATGTGCATTGTTTTCTTTGTTATGTAACCTTGGTTTAGAGGTAAAGTTTCTTTTTAAGGACCTAGAGAATGGAAGTATGGAAGCTTTATATTACAGTTGAATGGTGCCACTCTGTTGTGTTGTGACTGGTGGGTCTATTTATTTTTTCAATTGCATTTTAAAAACAGGAATGTAAGAAACTGAAAGACACAGTTAAGTTAGTAATTAAAGTAGATTAGGTAGTGGAGATATAAATGGCAAATGAATGCTGTTATTACGTGTGTGTGTGCACATACTTCGAGCCACCCCTGCATAAGTCAGAGCCCCCTTTGGGCCACCCCAATTTGAAAAGTTTGGAAACGCCACTTTGTTTATTCGTTTCCTGTGTGTGTAGTGTTGAGGGGGCTACAACTACATTTCATTTTGCAATCCTGTATTGTATAACATCAATAAAGCTGAACCTTGAACCTTAAAGCTTCATGCGCTGCCCCCAACAGGCCAAGAAAATCGACCACCACAGGTTTAACGTTTGGCTTTGTTTGAGGTTCTGAAACCAGGATTAAGATAAGAATACACTTTTGCTTCTAAAAGAAACATGTGTGTATGGTGTGAGAAACTAACAAGTTTGCATACATACAGTAGCACAAGCAGTACATGCTGCTGTGACTCACAAACCACCATTTCTGAATACAAAAAAACGGATATTATCTGCATCACTGTAAAATGTGAGCTGAAATAACAATTACAGTATTCACTTCACCAAAATCACACAAATACTTTTTTCTCACTTACTCCACAGTTGTGTGGCAGGACTTTGAGATGTTGTGCTCTGAAACTAGTGCTGCCACCCTAATACAATGAAGATGAATAGTGTTGTTTGTGCTGACCAGAGCATTAAAAATTACATTTGAAAAATTCCACAGCATTCTAGAAACAAACAATAATCCACAAACTTCTCTGTCAGCAGTTTTCATTGGTCTAATTTCTCAGGTACTAAGAAACTGCACATAACGTCCAGCATGAGGATTAAAATACGTTCTTGTGTTTAAAATAAGTTGACTGCTTTTAGATCATTTTCTCTCTGTTGTTTGACAGTTTTAAAAGTTATAGCTCTTTGTGGGTTACAGAGACAATAAAATGCTAATTTCTCACCAGTCAGGCTCACAGGTGGTTCCGATCTTGCTTACAGTGTATCTGTTCCAGCCCAGCACTGGAGGGAAGGTCCAGATAAAGGAGAAGGTCCAGACGAACAGCAAACCCAGGATCGAATGCTTCGTTTGCAGTCGGATGTTCCCCAGAGGCCGGCAGATTACGAAGAATCGCTCAAAGGACAGAACAGCAAGGGACCACAGGGCCACGATCCCTGAAGCAAACAGCAGGAAGTCAGTGTGCAGGAGCTCAGGCAACAGCAGTCAGAAACACACAACACCAAGTCCTGGAATATGTTTCGTGAAAATCAAAGCTCTGTGTTTTTCATTTGTTATCTGACACAGTAGGAGTAGACTAATAAACCTAAAGAAGTAGTTTTCTGGAATTGTACATCTACACTTTATTTATCCAACTGGGATTGTCTGGTTAATGACGCCCCCCCTATACTGTAACCACTTTCTTATTTTTGAGCATCCCAATTCTGTGCTGTGCAGAGGAAAAAGTGGCGTAAGTGTTGCTAGAAATAGTTTAATGATCCAGGGTGGGTGCATTAGACTGCCTCCTAATGGGCTAAAAAAAGCAGACTTTAATTATGGTAATAAGTCACTCTCACAGACCGGTTAATTACCTATCTATATAGGCTCACTGGAGAGGACAAAAGAGAGAGGTGGAAACCAGAGTGTTCAATTATGTCACACATGTCTCTGCAAAGGTTCACTAATAAAATTAACATACATTTTTTGAAGCTTTCTAAAGAAAACTAAAACTGACCATCAAAGAGTGTGTTTTTCTACAAAAGCGTCCATCTTGTTTTAACCCAATACGTTTTTTATATATTTATACAGGTGCACGCACATAGAAAAGCTAAAAAAAATAGACAGAAATAGAAAATATTCTCACCCTGAGCAGAATATTAAGAGGAGCATCCATCCTGCTCATCAGAAACAGCTAATGTACTCACATATACCCCCCTACACACACACACTCACTCACACAGGTGACGTCAATGTAAGGCAGCTGTGAATCACTGAAACTGCTGTCAAGGAGTAGGCCCCTTGAAGATGTAAGCCTTTCTTCAGTGGGCTATTGATTATACATCAGAATGGCTTTCTCAATGATAAAGTCTTCTTATAGAGCATCTTTTCATTTCACCAACTAAATCTGTTTTTGTAGTGCCATGTGCTGGAGCGCTCTTTGCCCTGCATTCTTTGTCTTCATACACTCCTTTAATTATAAATAATCGTACTCTTTTGTGTGGTAATGCAATGCATCACAACACCCAATGCACCAGGATCCACCATGCAATATGTCTACATTCAGATCATTACACCGTGTTACAATCCTGGTGTACTTATATTCATTGTCTTGATTTTGTTGTTATTTAGTATCCGTATCAATATGTGAAGTCTATTTGCCTACGCTGTATGAATACAACTAACATACAATATAATGCAGGTCTGGCAAAGCTCCATATGGGATATTGGATCCCATAACAAGGACCAAAGCTGTCTCATAAATCGTCATATGTTAAGTTATTTCAAGTGAAAGTAATATGAGGCTGATCATACTCATCAGAACTCATGACAAATGAATGTTTTCTGTTGATAATAAATCTGTCAGTTTGGCAGTCTGTAGACATCCTGTGATTTCCTGTGTCCTTCCTCTGTAAGTCTTCCAAGTTGCCAAAATGAAAGCACACAAACCAAGTTACCAAATCCAATAAGGAACCTTTGTCTGAATTAAGTATTCTCTTTTCATTTGATTTTCAGTACTGCAGGCTACTCACCAGATGCCCCAAGATCCTTCTTTGGGAAGCTCTGTATTTTGTCTTAAACACAGCTTAAATAGAGATCATGAAATCAATACCCTACACTTAGTTAAATGTTATTGGTTGTCACTGTGCTGGTAACCTATTTATGGCAAGTCATGCACTGCAGTATGTGTGGAGGCTCCTGAGTCTGATCATGGCTTTGAATTCTGCCGCAAAGACTCACAATGTGCTTTTAATTACAGTCTGGTTTCATGCACATCACAGCAGAGCAGCAAATATCGTGCAGGTACATTTTTCAAAAAGCTAATACGGAAAGAAAATCTACACCATATGTTAACACTGAGTCCACTATAGGGCCTTTTTCGACTGTTACCTGAACTAGATTAAGTGTCCAGTTATTTATCTTGATAATTTGGAATACAGTTTTGCTTTGCAAACACTAATGTCCATCATCATAATCTTTGTGCTCTAGTTTCAGTTTACCATATGCTCCATAATACAGATTACACTTGCAGAGCTGCATTATGGGGAATGAACTTTAAAGGGTGCAGTACACAAGCTGGAATAGATTTATACATTTATTTTCTAGAGCTGAGCCAGTTAACCCCCCAGTTACCCCCCCCCCCCCCCCCATCAACAACACTCTGAA
>JAVQJL010103959.1:0-26741 GCA_036024295.1 Nannoperca obscura
CCCCCCCCCCCCCCCCGATCCAAGGAGTGTATTTGGACATGTTTTCTGTCAAATTGTGATTTGGCCATGAGCGGTGGTGCGTCCCTCCCACACAAAGCCACAATAGACTCCGGCAGTGAGCAGCCAGGGCGCTATTATAGCCCTAATCCTGCTCCTATTATACAGGCCAGAGAGAGAGCGAGAGACACAGAGAGGGAGGTAGAGCTGAAGATGAGGTCATCCCAAACAGTGCACACCCAGGGTCACTGCCTCACTATAGAGGGACAGAGATAAAGAGAGGGCTGGAGCACGGCAGGGCGAGCTGCAGAGAAAAAGCCTGCGGAAGACTGAGATGCTCAGATAGGTGAATGAAAGAGAGATGAGGTTAAAACCTGTGGGCAAGGTGCACTCAAACACACCACCGCGTGACAGGGATGGTAAAGTACTTTGTTTATTTCATATGTATATGAAACCACACTACAACAGGAGCAGGAAACCATGATAATGGCCATCATTTTTGTAATAATGTTAATTCTAATCACAATTGGATAAAATAATAAACTGTAAGAAAGTAAAAATACACGCTAATTGAATAAAACCAGTAAAGTAAAATAATTAGAATCAGTACATAAATAAACAATAAATACTGAATAAATAAGTGAATAAATAAAAGAACAATTTATTGAACCTACACCCAAACAAAATAAATAGCTCTAATGCATGAACCCTGGCAATGATTTCATGGGACAGTTAAGAAGGTGTCTCCACAAAGAGAGTTTTTGCATTTTATTTTTATCCCTGTACCGTTAATTTTCTGTTGCATCCCAAGCCCACAGTACCCGAGCCCACAGTGACCAGCTCTGTGGTGCCGCATGTTGTGAAAATTTGGTGATCGTCCTTGTTACAGAGGTGTTCAGTCTGCCCCAAAAATAACTTCTCTAGTCTGGAGAACTGGACACAACCACACAAATCATGCCACACTCTTTACGCCTGCTGCGATGAGTTTCTTTGTCTCTCTCACCATATGCAGTTGCTGTAGTCAAGCACACCACCAGCTCCACTTCTTTGCATGTGAAAACCCATTTGTTTTAGAGCAAACAGCAAGTCTTTCCTGTCGCATTTAATGACTGAAAGTCGCCATTAATGACTAGCAAAAGGTAGATTTCTTTGCTAAAACACAAGAGCAATATCCCCACTATTCATTTAGCACAATCACTGGAAGATTCCCATGAAAAGGTATCCTTGTACATTCTTTAATCTATGATTATTAATCTTACAAAGAATAACAAGTCTTGGTGAGCTTGAACACTTTGGTAGGCAACTGTGAAATATTAGCTGGCAAATACAACTGCATGCCGTGGATACTTTATCCAAGCCCATACCACTTCACATCCAGCACCACTGCACTACTCAGACCTCTGCAGCTTTAGCAGCTTATTATAAAAAAAACTACAGTTTGAACCTCAACCACTCATTCGGAGAGAACATTGCAGCTATATAATATTGCATAGATGAACTCAGCAGTGTCAGGGACTATTGGTAGCTTTTAATGCAAGATAAAGCTTCGACCCACTGTTGCTCTGATATCACAATCAAAAGATCTGACAGAGCTCGCAGCCCCTTTTGTGGAACTATCATTCACAGTGAAGGAAAACTTGAGTCAGTGAAGCAGCCTAGAGCTGAGTCTAACCCTACGAATTAACAGTCAATTCCCCTTTAATCATTCAAGGGATTTCACAGTTGTATAGCCCCCAAACTGCCTGCCAATGTCTCTCTTTCACTTTCTCTCACAAACACACGCACGCACACACACACACACACACACACACACACACACACACACACACACACACATCCTTGTTTTCTTTCCCAAGTCTGATTACTCATCATTGATTGTTGCTCCATGTTGGCTGGTCTTGTTACTCATTCCTCTGTGTGTGTGTGTGTTGTGTTTGTTTTGTTGTTGTTGTTGTTGTTGTTGTTTCTTCCTCTCCCTGTGGGCAAAGCTCAGAGGAAGTAGTCAGGGGGCGGGGAAGGTGGGTTGCTGGAGCGGGTCGGCGGGGCGTCGCCGCCGATGCCGTGGTTCGTGCTGAGGAGCTTCTCGTAGCGAGCCTTGTAGGCGTCTCTCTCCCTCAGCACTCGAGTCAGCTCACACTGTAGCTGCTCCAACTGAGGACGGGGGAATAAAAGAAATAAAAGACAAGATTAACATGTCTTTGTGCTTTGCACCACTTGTCCACTTAATGCCACAATACTGTCAGGAAGTTTGGGGAATTTATTCAGTGTTTCATTTCAACTTCTTTAAAGTCAGAATTTCCATATTAAACTAGATTTGGGTTGCGTTTGGGATCAGGTAAAGCTTGGATGGGCATACACTGACTGAGGAAATATCATCCTTGTCAGTAAGAGTCACAAATGTGTGTACCTGTTGTGTGAGCACGTGTTTCTCTGACTCCAGAGCGTGGCGGTGCTGTAAGCGCTTATAGCGGCAGGACTGCGCGTAGCCGCGGTTCTTTAGCGTGCGCCGCTTCTGCTTCAAGCGCACCACCTCGTCCTTGCTCACGCCGCGCAGGTGTCGGTTCAGCTCCCGCACCGACAGGCTCACCAGCTGCTCGTCAGAGAAGCGCTCGTTCGCCCCGCACTGCCGAGCAGACGGAGATCACACAGAGAGAATATGCTGTTGCTCAATGTTAATTGGTAATGAGACACATGCTTGGAAATGATCGGAGCGTGTGCAGTTGGATGAGTGTGAAACGGATTGATCCAAGATTCAGATTTAGATATACAAGTGTAATATGACTGGTGGACACGTGCTGCGTTATACCGGGTGTGTGTCTGTCAGGGGGCACATTTCGACACCACATGTCCATAATCTGTCATGTAATCTGACTAAGTGTGGGTGACAGTTATCAGGATTACGCACAGCAATAATAGCAGATATTATCATAAACTCACACTGTGCTCCACATAGAGATCCAGCCAGACATCTTGATCGACCAGAACACAGATTACATAGTTTGCCAATTGAAATCACATTCAGAAAGTAGCAATCGAGGATGAGTTTGATTAAATAGCAATTGCTTTTTCCTCTAAGGCATATTTGGTTATTTAAAATGTTTCTTTATTAGACAATTATCCATTTAATTGGTTGAAAGATTAATAACTGGCTTGCGTTAATGTTTAAAGGAGGAGCTTTGAATAGAGAGAGGTCTACAAAATAAAGACACAATTAAGCCCCCTTTTTAGCATTAACAAGAAATACATTTAGCATTTAGCACATGGTTTAAGCTATAACACACAATAACTTCATTGTAAACTGATACAAGAATTTATTAATGTATAACTATAACTTCTCCTATGGGCAACCTATACGTGGAGGCTGCTGTCTAAACAGATAGTAAATGACAATATTGTAAAACACAGTTATAATATAAAATACATGTTTTCATAGGATAAGTTATAATTGCTGACAAATACTGGACATTAATAAACTCTTATCAACACATTATAGCGTGTTAAAACCATGTACTGAATAGAGTGATGCTTACAAGCTAGTTCAGGCAGTTAACTCGAGCTGCACTGCCTCACTCTCCACAACCATCTACCAAACACACCCTCCCAATGTGGTGGTCTTTTTAAGCTGCAACATTTCCCATCTCTCCCTGTGCCTGTAAATGCCACTGCTGCCCTGCATCAGTATTACTGCTTGTTCTTCCAGGACACCACCCCCAGCATCCACCTGCAGGCTTCGACTAGAGGGTTTAAGATATTTGGTTGTCACTCCCTAATCTCTCTATGTAAACATATCTGCAGGGAGTGATGAGGTCGGAGTCTAGACGGCAAACTCTAACGACGTTTCAAATGTGAGCTGAAATGTTTAGTGTCTATCAATGCTAAATGGGGAAGGAGGGGATAGGGGGGTAATGTGTTACAGATAAACCCAAGTCTTTTTACGTGAAATCAGGACTTTGCACTCTCAAAGACAAAGATTTAGCTTCACTTATTGTTGTCATGTAGAGAGTGATCCTTAAAGTGATACTTCAGATAGGCAAAGACATTAATAACCATTCGACCGTCCTAATCCTAATCCTGCTCGATTACTGCTCGATCCCTCTCTCCTTCCCCTCAGCCCTCTAAGGTGACAAGTGTCACTGTTCTCTCACGTCACTTGTTTCACCTCCAAAAATCTCCCACGTCTTATTGATCAACACTTCCTGTCCAGCGTCATTATCATTATCATTATCAAACCATCGCACCCCATCTGGATTAATCCGATGCCCCCATGTACCTGATTCATTTGTGGGTGGTGGTGATGATGGTGATGGTTGCCATGCATGGGATGGTGTGGGTGGTGCTGATGATGGTGATGCTGGTGGTGATGAAGGCGGCCCTGGGGGCTGAGGGGTTGCGGGTAGGGAGCCGAGGCGGTGGCGGCGTTAGGGAGCGAGGGAGGGGCAGATGAGAGGAAGACAAGCGGGCGATGGCACATGTCTGTCCCTTTGGCGCATGAGATGTCACCTCCGCTGTCGCTGCTGGAGTCTCCCAGGTTGCTGCTCGAACTCTGAGAAAGACCTGGAAACTGAAGAGAGGATGGGGGGATGATGAAGAGGCAGAACAGGGGAGAAGCTGGAAGGCTTCTCATGACGAGAAGAAGAATCATGAGGTAGAAATGACACATTGTTACCTGCGAGCTGACAGCTGCAGCAGCTGAGTTCAGTAAAGCCTCCACAGCATCCTCACAGCCCAGAAAGCCATTGACCGGTCCCCTCTCTCTGTCCCCTCGCTCTGGCACTCCTCCCAAGGCTCCCAGCAAAGTGGCGGGCCCTGTCACCTCACCTCCAAACTGTTGCTGCAGTGCTGCCAACCAGATCAGGTCCTCCAGCGAGGCCGGAGTGGGACCCTGAGGCCCGCCGTGGGCCGGGCTGCCTTCCACATTCCCCTGAGAGCCGGAGCTGATGCCGGAGGAAGTGAAGCTGTTAGAGATGGAGAGGGGGAAGGAGATGGAGGAGGATGATGAAGAGAGGGAAGAGGAGCCTGAAGGTGGCGGGTGAGCGTCGCTGAGTGTCGGCGAGGGTGGCAGCGAGTTGTAAGGGCTGGAGCTCAAGCTGGAGTCCTGCGGAGGATGGCGGGTGTACGGAGAGCTGGAGGGGTCGTGGGGGAGGCCAGATTTGGGATATGCACATGGAGGAGGGAGTGGAGGAGTGTCAGGTTTCACCTCAAACTTGAGGAGGTCAAAGTCATTTAGGTACTCCATGGCCAGAGGGCTGGGAGGGAGAGAGGGCATGGGGAGGGAAGGAGAGGACATGGTGTCTGCTGCTGCTGCTGCTGCTGCTGCTGGGAGCTTCAACAGGTTTTTTCCGTGTGTCAGGATTGTTGGAAAGTCCACTCCTCTGCCTCAGTGCAGCTCATAGACAGCAGCAGGAGTGATGACAGGAAGTAGACTGGTTGGCGAGTTTCCTCTGTGAAAAACTGTATGTCCCTGTGTCCTTGTCTCAGTTTCTCTTGTTCTGAAGGAAAGATGGAAATAGAGGGATTGGGATACAGGGATCAGAGAATGGGGTGGTGTTACAAGTTTTTCAGGTAGAAATTTTTTTTTATAAACCATTTTTGTAACCACATTTTAATTAGGAGACCCTTCATAAAGAGTTTATAAGCTGTAACCAATGGGTTTATAAATTTGTATTAAAAGAGTGCTTCACGATTTAGCACAAGCTTGTCTCTCGATGGACAGTTTAAAACAACAAAGGATTCGAATGGATTCAGCAGAGCCAGAGGTAGCGTCTTTATTATTTCACTCAGACTATGTCAAAGCCTGCCCCTACATTACCCACAATGCAACTCAACTGCTGAAAGTTTGTTCGGATGTTCGTGTGTGTTATGATAGTTGCAGCTAATGTAGCCGTGGGCATTAAGCAGAGATGAGGAGCAGGCTGCAGAGGTCTGGAAAGCTCACTTCATGTGTAAGTGCACACCCCCAGACCACTTGAGGACATTTATCAGACTTCACGCAACTCCCTCTGGAGCCACAAAAGGCTTTAAAGAAGTTTTTCACATATGCAAAAGTACTCATCATAACCTGTAGACAGACTTTGATGTGTTAAATTGGTTCCTCTTAATCATTCACTAATGCTTTATAGATCAGTTATGTCATTAATAAGAACAACTTTCTGGTTGCCTTTGTCCTTTTAGCTATCTCTTAAATTCATCGTAAAGCCCCGCTTATAAATGAACAGTTTGACCAATCTATTTATTAACAACATATTAATACTAACCTATTACAGTTCATGTATTAAGTTCATTTAAGGGTACTACTGAATTAAAGCGCTATCTATAAGGACATAGCATTGTCCAGTGCTGGAGGAGGACTTTTGAACACCTGGCAACCCGAAAGTGGTTCTCATAATCATTTTATTTTTAATATTTGTGTGAATTTATGGATTATATCAGATGTCTGAAGTGTTCTTGCTGTGCTGAACAATCATCACAATTCAGGTTTAAAGATGATTGTAGCATAAATGCCTTGACAAAAAGTCATTCTGACTTTCTTCAGTATGAAGTTAGTCTATTTGTTAGACCTGTTTTTTGTGTCACAATAATCTGCAGCACACACCCCCGCCCAACATCTTATACACACACGTACAAGACTATAAAAGGACACACACTCACATACACGTGCATGTTCACCTGCACTAGAAACGTTTGTGGCATGTACCTACGAAACCAGAACTTCTTGAGTGTCTAAACGTTTACAATGTACTTGAAACCTCATAATTTGTGCCTAACTATGTATGTTCAACATGTGCAATTTCTGTTGTGACAAACAATGATCCTCACATTTCCTATTTTTAGCCAGTAACACCAAATCTCATCTGTGAAAAGTAGCATTCTGTATAAGAAATAAATACATTGGAAAATGGTTTGTTTATCTAAATAAAATATTTTAAAAGCCTCATCTTCTGCCTGCCAAGTGTTGTAATCACACTCTGATAGAAAAAGTATTGCAGGTTATTGCAATGTAATCACACAAATAATAGATATAACATGTAATATTTCTAGAAAGATCTGCCTACTGGACACATAACTAACTGAAGAACAAGAACTCAGAGGGCTTAATCATTTTTGACAGAAAGATCCACAAGTCTCTGAGACCAAATCCAATTATCAAAAGGTTCAGACTTTAATCCAGAGTCCAAGACTTTCTAAAATGATTCAAAACACGTTTTTAATGCGGCCAGAGGGATGAAAAAAAGTTAACTATTAGCTAAAGCTCATGTTGACCTTAAATGTTATGTTTCAAATTGTTAGAACTTGTTCTTTTTACGGTGTAATCTGGTCAGATTCAAGATCCAAATCTTTAATTTGATATGGAAATACACTTAAAAGTTAAGTGAAAAGTATAGAATAAATCATTGGTAATGCTGTTTTCAAGGTGGCCTTAACTTAAACATTCATCTAACAATTCAAAACATCCATACACATTCTAACAAACTGAAGAGACCAAGTATCTCATCAGAAAATCAATGAAAAGTTCAATTTTTTCAATATTATACAGTGGTAACTACATCAAAGTAAGGTGTAGAGCAAAGCTATTTCCTCCAACCGTGCTGATTATAGGCCTTCAAATTTATTAGTATTAAAATAAACATCTAATTAAAAATCCCCCTTTGACTAGTGCCTCTGCTGCACAGCTCATTAGTTCTCCCCCCCCCGTTAGTCAAAATGGACTGTAAAAGAAAGCAAACAGTGACAGGGCTCCATGGAGGCCTCAATCTGGCTGTGGACCAGAGTCATGGCAAAAATTCAGCCAGAAAAAAGCAACACACACATGAGAGAAAAAAAGTAGAATGAAAGTAGGGAAAGATAAAGTCCCAACACAAGAGACATGACGAGTCAAAGTGAATGAAATGATCTTACCGTCGGTCATAGAGATGAAGGATGGTTTGGAGTTCTTTTCAACATCCCCCCACCACACACACACACACAAAAATAATCAACTGACTGGTTGACTGACACGTTTGGAGAGAGACACAGAGGAAACAGAGAGTGTGTGTGTGTGTGTGCGCATGTGAATGTGTATAGCACTCTGTCACTGAGTGCCACTGCCCCCTTTCTTTCTTTCCCCTCTGCTGCAAATCCCTGTTTGCAACAATCCCCTCCTCTCTCTCTCCCCATCTCTCTCTCTCTATCCTCTCTCATGGTTCACAGGCATGTTCCCACTGTCTGACAATGTTTTTCTCTCTCTCTCTGTTTTTATCTCATGCTATATATGTCTGCCTTTTTATTTCTGTTTCTCTATTCTTATTTAATTCTTCTTCTTTTTGTCTCTTTCTGTTTGCTTGTATCTCTCTCTCTCTCTCTCTCTCTTTCTCTCTCTCTCTCACACACACACACAACTTCAAATCCCCTGTCTCTCTCTCTGATGCTGCATATTAATCCTAGTATTAAAGGTAAACATTTTTCACATGTGAAATCATGTCTGTTATAGCACACGTGCAGGTTTCACACACTCGTCTGCACAACAAGTCATGATGTCAGCTGTGATTCTGTTTGTTGTAAAAAAAATAAGGTTTAGTCACTCATCACAGAGTGAAACAAAGTCTTGACCGTTGAGTTGCCACATGTTGGACTGTAGACTCTGTACTGCCTCACAGTGGACACTCACAGCTTCTGATCAGCAGCCTGAATGCAGAATGTGCACAACATGATGCACAAAATGAGCATTGCACTGGACTGAAATCGTAGACCTGAATGTGAGAGGTACAGAATATAAAGACAAAACCTGCTTGCATGAACAAATGTGAGATTGTTAAGAGAGGAAGACACGTTTATTTAATTATTCAAGAAGTTTTTCGAATTTGCATAATTGGGTTTAAAAAGGTGTAACAGCTGGAGAATTAAACTCATGTCCACATGACCTTTTAACAGTACATCTACTCAACTACTGTCTTTAAGTACAACTTTGAGGTACTTTAGTTGTGTATTTTCATTTTATGCTACTTTATTCTTACCAAATTTCAGAAAGAAATTGTGTACTTTTTACACCACATTTATTTAACAGATTAGATAATAATTACTTTTCAGATTAATGATGCAGCACTTTACTCTAAAACTAACTAGTAGTGTCTAAAGTACCAAAATTGGCTACACACTGACAAACTACAACATTAACTAATAATATCCAATAATGTAATGTATCATTAATAATATAACATTCTGAATGGGGTGTTTCTGATTAATGTGTATTTTTGCTGACTTTTGCTGATAATGGAATAATTTTAAACTATGGTATTTCTACTTTTATTTTTTCCACCTCTGCCTTTTAGGTTAAAAGTAAAAAAATGTTTCCAGAGCAGAATAGTTCAGGGGTGAACAGGTACAGAGATATTCAAATGTATTTCCAAATCAAGTTGATTTTCTGGAAACACTGACCATAAAACTGAGCTGGACAGGAACCTGAGGAGGGAGCACTCTGTATGTGTAAGTGCTCTTAACATCCGCCAGAGTCTCCAAAGTGAGATTTTGTGAGTCATTTTCTTACGATTTGTATTATTATTATTTTTATTTAAAAACAATATAATGAGTCTTAATAATATTGCCAAGAGTTGCAAAAACCAACCAGTTGCTCTGTGCCTGAGTACACCTTGCCTCAGGTTTGTTGTTTATCATTGTCTTATAATTTAAACTTATTTTTAATAAGGAACATGCACCACATAGGGACTCAAGTAAAATAACAAAGGTCTTTAAACTGGATCTTGACACCGGTTTCTCCTAAGATGGCTAAAGATTCTCAAGATCATAAAACAGGACCCACCTTAATGCCCTCATCATTTCAGTGCGTATTCACTGACACTTGCTCTTTAGGTAATAAACCAGTTGACATACAATAAGTGAAGATGCTTTACTAAACAGCCTAGCCCTAATAACTTCAAATGCAAATGCAGCTGCAAAATGTCCAATATTGGGGGCAAACAAAACAGTGCTGCTGTCCTAAATATTTCTACAAAGAGGTGTGTTTTTGTTCTTGCAAATTAGCCCACCCCCCCAGTGTCTCCACACTGCCCTGCCGCTTGCAGTTAGGCTCAAAATCTGTAAATTAATACTGTTTTTTTCAGACCCATTTAAGTCAGTCGAGCAGAGAAATGCATAACAAGCATTTCTCAATGCTCCTTAAAAGCTAAACTTGTTAATCCGGAGTCTCTCTGTGTCTTAATAGTGTCTCGTTTAGGAATCAGTGAGTTAATAGTGCCTTCACAAATCTGATTTGGACCGTAAACAAAACCTTTAAGGCAACCAGACATGCTGACTCATGGAAATAGCACAAGACTCAGAAACAGGATTTAAATATTTTACTTTGCAGTTCAACAGAAATGAGGCTCTCTGACGAGCAGAGAACATATTGAGATAAAGTCAAATTTGACAATTATTTTATGAGATAATGCCACATTAAAACAACAGTATAACATTCATTCATTTTCTTTTCCTCTTGCTCTATTTTAACCTCTCTATCTGCCCATCATTTGTGTTTCCGGGGAAAGCTTAGCAGCTAAACCAACAGGGCCTCCCATGAGGGTGAGGGACAAAGAGAGGGAGAGACAGAGGAACTTACCTCATACTTCATACCAAACACACCAACACCGCTCCTGCATCTGCAGCCATACACACATTTGTCCTGCAGCCACTGAGATGCACCTCAGTGCACCTCACGTTCAGGTGGGACTCCATTTACAGCCTGAGAATCCACTGTTCCTGTGCCTTCTTATTTCTAGAAGTATATTTAACTAATTAGCCCTTTAAGATCCCACACTGTGATTATCATAATGAGTGAAGGTAGTTATAGTGAGTAGTAGCTGCTGATTGTATTCTTATTGCAGGTTTCCTACTACTGCGTGGTGGGTTATCATAGTTAATTTAATTTAATTTAACTATTCAAACAAAGCCTGTGCACGTGTACAGAACATTTCTCAACAGAAACAATGACCAACATATTTGGGCCTTTGGAATGTGGTTGTTGATGGGATTGTAAAGAACAAGATCGACATAAGATATGTGACATGGGATATGTGTATTTGCTTCCTAGAATCCTGTTACCACAGGAAACCAGAGAAATTACTGGACCCAGCAAAGAATAATGCACGTAACCCTCTATAAAAACACAATGGGTTGTTTTTACACTTTGGTTTGTAAATGGATGAAACAAATCAGATATGTCAAATTTAGTGTACAGACATGAGAGTGGTTTCAAAGGCAGAGCAAGTAATGTATAACTTTAGAGATAGTAGGTGGATTTTTTTATCCTTTGGATGGAGCCAGGCTAGTTGTTTCCAGTGTTTGTACTAAACTAAGCTAACCAGCAGCTCAATTCAGTTCAATTTAGTTTTATTTATATATCTCCAGTTTGCTTCATATTTACTTTATAGACATGAGAGTGGTATCGAAGCTAGAGTGAGGAAATGTTAACTTTAAGACTGTAAACAGCTGGCCTGGGCCTGTGTAACAGTAATGGGATTCTGCCTACCTGCACCTATAAAGCTCACTAATTGATTTTTATTTAATTTCCATTTTTACCTGGACAGAGCCAGGTTATATGTGTCCCCCTATTTCTAGTCTTTATGCTAAGCTAAGCTGCTGCTGTGGCTTCATATTTAGTGTACAGACAGAAGAATGGTATCAGACTTCTCAGAAAGAGAATACGTCTAACTACATTTTCCAAATTTTCAAACGATTCCTTTAAAGTGTCAATTCCCCTTTAGAATTCAGTGTTAATGAGTTTAAGTTCCAATTAAGCACTTTTAGTGTGTGCATTTTTCAGATTTACCAGGTTTTTAAATGTAATTTTTCAGTGCTGTAAGCATTATAAACAAAATCCCACCAACCTCCATTGTATTGGGGTAGCAGCAAAAACCCCAAAAACAGAAATCTCAAAACATCAGCTAATAAAAGCGAAACTATCTGCATGTGATAAAATATGTTTTTGTGATTTGGGTGAACTGACCCTTTAAGCTTGAGCATCTCTCATCACTGCCCGAAACCCCCTCAATGGGAAGCTAACCTCTCCATCACCCTGTAAACCCGGTTTCATATCCACTAGATTTAATCCTCTGAAAGGCTCTAAAGGCCAAGTGGGGTCATGAAATGGGAGCTGCTGAAGTGGGAGAAACTCCGGATGCGACTGAACCACGAGCAGAGGTGAGGGCTGTTTTGGAAAAGAGAACAAGAAATAGCACACAAGAAGAAGTAGTAGAAGTGAATGAGAGAGTAGTGACAGACAGGACAGAGGGAATGAGAGAGTGACAGAGTTGAGGACAGGCATGCGCTGTATTGAACAGATGGTGTGAGGTGGAGACCGGCAGGGTCCCACCAACTCAGTCTTATCCCACAGATACATGTCCTAATCCCAACTAACTCTGCTACAAGCAGCAGGCTTACACGTCTCACCTCAAGAGGAGCCCCCTCCCTCCCTCTGCGGATCTGTCTCCTTCACTCTCTACACACACACACACACACACACACACACACACACACACACAATGTTAAATGACAGAGTGAGATAAGATATATGAAGGCACTTCATAATCAGACTTAAGCCCAAAAAAATGTTTTAGTGGTTTGATTTAAGATGTGTAATCCTGGATCAGTGTGATTAGTCACAAATGACAAAACATTAATGTAATTGCCAAAAAGGTTTGAGTAATAATGGGTAGAAAAAAATAATTATGAAATAAAAACATGAAGAAATAAATGACCCAAATTACACCCACACAAACAATATCTTTTTACTATATCCATCCAGTTTTGGTTTTATTTGGTTGCTCACAGCATTGAAAACATCTTTACAGAATCAATCGCTGTTACTTTGGATAGACTGCAATGGACAACAATTTTCTTAGGGACAATTAGAAAGTAGTTCCGTGTGAGAAAACACAGTGAAAACACCATTGCAAGCACAGTGACAGAGGCGTCATATTAGTTTGCATGTCAATAGGCTTTTTTCACAGCAGACATTTTGACTCATCATAGTTGGAAAAGAACGTGTTACTAATAACATTAACAGTGGCTCCGTTTATCAACCTCCATTATGTTGCATGTACATACACTGTATATTATCTCTTTATGATATTTAGCATTCACAAGTGTTTCTGTTGTCTCATGTTTCCAGGAAATCTCACATATCAGAGCCTTGGATGCTGTATGTTATTTAAAAACACTCTTTACAGCTAACAGATGCTGCTGATTAGCATTTAACCTATTGTGGCTCGTTTGTAGCAGCTTTTTAATACTAATGACATTATATCAAAGAGAACGGTATGTTTTGACATTTTGGCGAACACACTAATTTGATTTTTTTTGCAAAAAGTTAGATGAGAAGATACCGCTCATATCGATTTTCTCATTTAACTGTGCAAGAAAGGAAACTTCCAAAAAATGTCCACCTATTCCTTTGTGCTGTTTTGACTCCGCACTGTGACTTGAACCATTAGTATAATATCAACAGGATGCCTCACGGCTCTGTCATTTCTTTTCAATCTGACTGTATTCAAATATAATTTAAACAAAAAAGAAATGCAACATGTCTGTGAAGCGTTGATTATGATCAAATACTTTCAGACACATACTGTTATATTTTCCTCATCTCCTCAGTAAAAGCTAAACTATTCAATATACACTCTGCCTTAAGGAGCATTGTTTATTATTTAACTTCCTTGACCCACCCCACCACCCCACCCCACCAGCGGGGGGCTGGTGGGGTGGGGTGGGCTGCCTCTAATCTGAGTGTTCTTGTAGCAGGCATTTAATCCATCACTTCAACTGTTAAGCTTTAAATTGTCAATTTAAGTGACTTCAAGCTTGTGTAGCTACAAGATTACACATTTCATACCTCTTAAGCTATTTACTGTGTTTTATTGATTTTCCTTCCAGACCATCTTACTCGTGACCATCTTACTGTTGTTTGTGTTTGTGTCTGTGCGCGTGAGTGTGTTTACTCATGCTGTCCACACGTGGGGTCTCGTTGTGAGTGGACTTATCAGGCTAGTCATAGGATTAGCACTGATTCTCCCCCTGAAACCAGTGTCAGATTAACAGATACCCATGCCTTCATAAACCATCTGTAATGTAGACATAAGCTGTCAGTACCCCTGCTATTGCCTCACCCACCCCAGCCTCAACTGTCTATCCCCACCTCAGATCAATGGACAGATTTAATTACGATCATATTACTTCCATTTATTCGGTGGTGTTTAATCGTGAAACAGGCTGTAATGTGTTGGGAAAATGATACACATCATTACAGAAGTTCTTACTGATGTTAATGCACATGCTGATTCACAGCATGTCAATTATTTGCCATAATATTCATGAAAATGTCCCTTAAAGGAAGTTTGGTGCATATTCATTAATAAATAAACTCTTCATTTGCCTTCATAAATGACAAAATGTTGCTAATGAATCATCATAACCCAACTATTTGTATAATATATACATAACGTACAACTGCAATCTTGAATCTGTTGCTGGAAGGCTTTAAATCCAGACAGGCAGCTTAAAATGTCCAACCTCACACATCAACACTGACACATACAAACAAACATGAAGCATTAGACAACTTTAATCTTTGAAAAAAACCACACAGATGAACAGAGATGGAAATCAGGGGGTGGCAGCAGACAGAGAGACAGAGGTTAGAGAGGATGAGAAGGAGGAAGAGAGGGATGAAGGGATTAAGGTGGTCGATACTTCGGTTCCTCTCCCAGACTGAGAGATGACACTAAATCTGTTAATTCATTCCCTCTCTCCACCCCTCCTTCCCTCCTCACATAGCTGCTCTGATTTTTCTTCCCTCCATCGTCCTCTTGCAGGATTGTGATATCTTACTGTAATTTTTTACTGCAACAAACATTAATTATCCAATGAAAATGTTTTATTTTGAGACGATAAATAGTCAAATTTATTGAGGCCTCAGATTCAACAATAATACACACCCTGAATGTTCTCAGACATTTTTTACAAGTACATGTGGGAGACAAAACAACAAGAAAAAGCACATTTATATCCATATATTTACAGTAATGATGAACTTTAGTTAGAGTTTAATTAGAGAAGGCGTTACCTTGAGGCTGTAGCTCCTCCGCAGTATACCTGCACTTCAGAGCAACATTATTATGCAGACAGATGGCCAATATATTTTCCATTTATTCTCATGTGTGTCAAAAATTGTGTGTATTTGTGTAAGTGGTCTAACAGCAATCATGATAATGTTTCATGTGGCTGCAGCAGTCAATGAAACTGAAGTACAAATGCAGTGTCAGTGTAAACAATTCAGATTATTAGATTGTATAATGATTTATTACTACTATTTCCTGCATTTCCATACTTACATTTGCACATTTAATGAGTTAAAGACTTCCTCCCACAGTTTTAATGCTACCATGATGAATCATAATGTACAGTCATGTGTAATTCTTTGTAGATAGTAGTAATGACTTTTCATATTGATTGGACTGTTAGCAATTGGATTAGTACTATTTAAATACCATCATATAGATATCCATTGTATTTATATCTCAGCCATTGTTTACTGTACTAGTCCACTAATATTTTAAAATGTTCATTATTATATATTATATTATATAACTCCACATACGCTCATTATGATGACATGTAGAGTGTATGAGTTATTAAGATTTATGTATTGCATTAAATTGCATCTACACCTGTACCAAGTGCTAACTGCATTCAGAATTTTAAATCTTGGCTATTGCACACCGATTGTAATACTGCTACAGTCACATGAAATGCTAGCAGTCGTGAATGCTGTTAGACCACTTACACAAATACAACCTACTTGATGTTTCTACCTGTTAAAGTGGAGTTTTTCCTTTCCACTGTCGCCTAGTGCTTGCTCATGGCGGTCTTTGTAAATATAAAGAGTTGGTCTCTCAGTGCCCTGAGATAGCCTTGTTATGAAATGGTGCTATATAAATAAAATTGAACTGAATTGACTGACTGTGAAAAAGCCAATCGTAATGAGATTTACTACACGTTATGAGTAAAATACCATGATGCATTAAAAACTACATTACATTACAATTATTTAACTGACTTTTATCTAGAGTTACTTATGATAGACTACAAAAGACTAACGCTGTCTTTTATAGCTCCCATTCTCACATTGCATCTATAAATAAGGTAAAAAATGTTTTTATGATTATAAAGTAATCCAGCTTGCATGCCATCACCAGCAATTTGTGCAGCAATCACATACATGTTCTTAAAGAAAGGTTTCTATAGTAACATTTTGGGAAAACTTCAGAACAGTCAGTACAAATATCTCCATCCATCCACTTTCTTCTGCTTTTTCTGGGCTGGGTCGCGGTGCAAACAAACTAGTTTTAGTACTAGTACTAGTTTTCCTTTGTTGTGTAAAATATGACATCAGCAAAGATCATTTTTAGCAATGCTACTGATGGCTGTAGGAATGGCAATGTCGGTCTGTCAGACGGCCCACCACTTTGGTCCAGAACAAATGATCTCAACAACTACTGGATGGATTACTGTGAAATTTGGTACCCACGTTATTCATTTCTCTCTCACCCTTTGTTGAGCCCCTAACCTTTCCTCTTGTGCCATCATTTGGTCAACATTTCAAATTATCCAATATGTTGGTTTATGAACATATACTTACAAAGCTAATGACATTCACATCAGCCTCAGCTGTACTTTGTGGTTATCGCTAACTAGCAAATGTTAGCATGCTATTTCGCTACCCTAACATGGTGAACACACTAAACGTGATGCCTACTTAGCCTCAGCATGTTAGCATGGTGACATTAGCATTAAGCTCATAGAATCACGCTGTAAATCCTTATGGAAGTACTTTTGGATTATTCATTTTATGGTTCACAATTTATTTATTTATTGTTCATTAATGTTTCGTGTCATTGGTCTTCCTCTGCACATTTCTCTCACTTCACCCGTGATGGCACACTTTTTTGTAGCAGAAAGCTAAAGGCGTTCACAGTATTAATAAATAATAGAAAAGAAATCATAAAAATCTTTAAACTGTAGATCTATAATAATTTACCTTTATTTATGTAGGAAAGTACACTACCTTTTAACTGTAATTACATAATATAATTACATAATCCTGATTAGCTGCCACACAGCTGTGACTGGTGCTGGTTGAGCTGCTCTGTCTAACAAACAGGCCATAAGGTGACTCCAAAGGCAACAGCCCCTGTCACCCATTAGGGAGATGGTTCCCATGACGACCTAGCTGAACAGCTCACTTATGACTTTTGTAGACATGGTTGTAATAACATTAAATTGCACTGCTTCTTATCATTGTCTGCTGGAGTGAGTCATTTCCCATGTAACTGTTGTGGCACGAATATCATCCAGCAGGCCTGCTGTGAGGAGCCACATGCAAATAGACTTTAACAGCGTGTTCATGCTCTGACAGCCTGGAGGAAGATGTTAAACAACCTCATTTGGGATTAAATAGTTTTAACAGGCAATTTTAGTAGATTTACTGTATGTAGAAGTGAACAGCTTTTTTTTTTTAGCTTTTTTTAGTTTTATTTCGTGTTTTTTTTTCTACAGGAACTGAACCTGGCTTCATAACTTATTAAGGCTTTCTCACACATTGGTGGATTTGACCCGTAAGGAAGAGGAGAGGATTTGGATTGGGGGGCGGGGGGGTATTTTGTGAACACAATCATGCACATTGCTTTGGACTGCCTGTATCCTTTTATTTTCACGCATCTTTCTCCTCTACCCACACATGTTCTCTCTCTGGCTCCTCTCTTCCCTCGGCCTTTATGCGATCATGTTGCTTGGTAACTGCAGAAGAATGATGAGAAGTGTAGGATGTGTTCGGGTGCCTCCTGTGTGATGTGACGTGTCTTCACATCAGCTGTAAAGAATACGGTTCAGTATGGCCAAAATAACAGCCAAATGACACTGTAACCTATTTCAGATTTTGGGTGTGAGGATGCAGAAGAAATTTGCCTTTTCACTTTTTGGTTGTGTTTTTGTTAAAAACAAAGATGGGACCAGAGTTAGACTGCTGGGAAAAACTCTGGGCAGTAAGAATTTTTCCTTCTTTAGGATCTGAATTTGTTGAGATGCCATTGTGGCACTTAATCCTTAATTGCTAGACAGCAAACAGACACTGGTTGCCTTGGGACACACATTGATCTGAATAAACAGTATAATGTGAAGCTTAATTATGTGGAATAAAAGCCAGTAAAACATCTTTCTTGTATAATGTGAAAACTTTTACTTCACAAACTTTACTTCATTTTTGTACTCTTGGACAGTTTAATTAAAATGTGTGAACTCTCTCAGCAAAATCTGTTTTTTAAAGTCTCAAGGCTCCAGTTCTGTCCTCTTGACAATTTACGAATAACAGTGGGCACATTCATTTTGGGGAGAGGATTCACTACTGTGGATTTCTCAATACATTTGAGGTGTAGTGGGAGTAAATGTTCAAACCACCATTGGGGTTCTATTTCACTCTACTGTTATGAAGTCACTGTTGCAAAGACTGCCAATACACTGTCTCTGATCTCACCATAGATCAAAACAAATTTGAGATGTTGAATTGCTTCAGGAGAGACTTGCTCATTGCTCACACGGAGTGACTGGGGCTGAAAGTGGATGTGGGACAGGATATTAAATCATCTTTTATCTGGAAAAACTGCAATGAGTCATAAACAAGGATATGGAGGCTGAATGATAAAATAGAACAATTAAAGTGCATAAATACAGTATCTCGCTCATCCAAGCGGCTGTAACATCTGGGGAAAAGAGAAAGCTGTTTTAAGGGCAATGGCAGATGCATGTGTGACATTTAGTGAACACAGCAATTAGTCTCAGCCATTTAAAAATCCTCCTTAGCATTTCCTTGGAGACTGTTTGCTCTTTAAAAGACTTGGTGGGAAAACAGCCTCTTGATCTCCATTTTAACAAACTGCAAAGATTTCCTCACTTCATGGCAGTATTCTATCTCATATCTGACTCATTACAGCATCCCTAGAAAAAAAGGTCAAGGCACGGTTGCTAATGACAACCTGCAAGACTGCTGCTCTACTCATTTGTGTGTGTGTGTGTGTTTCTCTGAAGCCCAGTGGCTGCCTCATTTGTAAGGATCAGTCGCCCCCTGCTGTTTCTCTCATTCTTTGACATCTGAATATATGAGGTTGCCATGCCAACTGGAGGGGGCATTTCTGAAGCCAGGAAATAAATTTAGCATCCACCTGTGATCATGAAAATCAAACCAGTGAGTTGGATGTTGTCTTTCTTCAGTTATCAGCTGATATGCTAAATTGTTTCACTTTTAGGTTGATAGTGAACTAACAGTGTTATTAATTAGCAATAATTACTGACATGCATTTTGCAGTTTTTCATGTACAAGGTTACAGTAACTGTGTTCATGTTGAGATGTGACCTTTTTGGACACCTGGGGGCAGCAGAAACAAGCCTGCAACACCACATTGACATATTGTTTAAGTTGGTATGGTGAACTAGCTGCCTATTTACACATCTTGCAGACACTGAGCAACAATATCATTAATTCAGTCGTATTTCTGTCCACCTGTTATTCACTCTCCCTTTAGCTCTGTTTAGCTGCTAAATGCTCTACTACAGCATGGTCGCTAGCTAGTTTCTAACTTTGTCTACTGTCTGGTGCTGGGCAGGTAGCCTAGAGTTTATTTTCATAACTTTTCCGATCTAAACAGCTTCTTGCTGCTACTGAAAACAATGCTATGAGAGCGGTGAGGGTGAAAATCAAAACATAGGTGCTATAAAGCTGCATAGAGCTCAGGGGAGCTGTACTGTCTGGTGACAATTATCTATGGATTTGTGGCTACAGGTGATCCCTTTCACATACAAGTAGTCATGTGATCCATTGTTATTATAAAAAATATTAATTATAGCCATTTTAAGTATATTTGAACTTAAATAATACATCTAATCTAATATGATTTAGCTAACTGCACAGATAAGAAACACATTCTGGTAGAGCTAACAGTAGTTTGTAAAAATGCAACCACAGCGTCATAGTTGTTTTTCATCAGTGTTTTATTCATACAGTGAGGGTGCTCATACATAATATTTTTTTTCTATAAAATATATTACCTTTCAGTTCCTGAAAGCAAAACTAGATATAAATCATCAAGTTTCATCTGATAAGAAGCAACTCATTTTCAAGTGTCAACCAAGGCAATCAACTGTATCAGCAGTCAAAAATGCATTGCAGATTTAAGAAATCACATTCTAATAAAGACGTTTTTTTCTGTCTAGCAAAGCCACAACGCTCGAACACTCAGCCCACTGTCCACCAACACAAAAGACAATGATCATTTGGATTTTCTAAAGTAGCAAATACTCTTAAAATACTGTAGCCACAAATAGAGTTGAACGGGTTTTCATGTGACAGGAAAGAAAAGACAGAAGAAGAGGGAGGGACGTGACATTAGGGAAAGTGAGTGTTTCAACAGAACTGATGCTTTATGATGTCTGTCATGTTGCGCTGTTAGACGTGTTCTTGCTGGCTCTCCCCTCTTCACATGTTTTTCTTTGTTTCCTCGTTGGGTGAAATGCTCCACAGTTGTCATGACAACGCTTAGGCCAGACAGCGGCAGGTGAATTTCTCGGGCATCACAACAGCTCGCTGTGACCAGGGGCTGAGTTGAGGCTGTCTGTAAAGTAGAACAGGACAAGACCCTTATAGCCTTATCTAAAAAAACAATTCCAATTCTTACTGTGTTTGATCAATACTAGTACAGTTTAATGATCATATTCTACAATAGTAACAAATGCTATACACACACACACACACACACACACAAATACAAAACAGAGAGACATGTACCAGACAAGTCCAGTGACTTATTTCTGTTTTGGGGTAGTCTAGGTTTTTTCACGGGGGGTTTGCGATTTGGGGGCTTCTCAACGTTATTAGGGCTTTCCCTGTCAGTGCCTGAGTTCAGTGAGAACAAAAAAAAACAATTAACAGTTAGATACAGACACTTTACACACAAATCAACGTATATACACAAACACAAATATATTGTGAAGGAAAACAATAACAGTATGTACTGTGATGCAGGAAAGGTAAATTGTACCTGCGTCACAAGACATGGCCTTTCTGTTTCTCTGTGGTTTCACTGGTGCCTGAGGTCTCAATCCTTCTTCACCTGAGAATAAAAACCCCACAACTGAGCTAAGTTATACATGTGTTAGCGCCAGTTGTTTGTATTTTCAGTAGCGTCACCTTGGCTTGCAGCTCTCTCTGGTAATCCGTGGACAGGCTTGTTAACAGGAGGTGGCACAGGAGGAGGAGGCAAGTTCCTCTCGTTGGCTGATTCTTTTGGAAAAGTCACATACGAAGACGTCTTTGGCTGGTTATTGAAAAGAACAGAAAACAAATCAATAAATCAGAAGGACAAAGACAATAACTGCAACAGGCATATTAGCCCAGTATTTTCAGTAACCATTGATATTTTTCACAAAATAAATGTGACAGACCTAAACCCAGTTAGTGATATAAGCAGTTGCTTAGGGGCCCCTATAAAAGAATCTTCCTAAACAATAACTGACAACATTTTTACCAACAAATAGTGACAACAAATTTCAAAGACAGGTAAGTAAGTAATTTACTGTCCCCTTACTAAACAAGCACTCCTTTTGATTTTTTAGGTTAAAAAAAAACAAATCACATTTTGTATTGGATATAATAAGTTCAGCATAATTATTGAACAAGAAATCAAACGTCAGCACAAACTGGGATAAGTATCTTTAGAAGCTACTGTTTGACAGTTTGCATCATATCTTTCTGGTAATTTCTTCTCCTTTCTCCTTTCTACATTCAGACATCTTACACATGAAGACAGGTGAGATTCAGCCCTTTCCAATGAGAACATCACTAAAATATGCATCTTAAAAGTCTGGATAAACCAAACCATGCGAGGCTATAAATTGCACACCTTTTCTGGAATCGGAGGAGGTTGACCCTCTGAGTCTCTTCTTTTTTCTCTCTCTTTCTTTTGCATCTTTCCAGGATCCTTTTCTGTCTCCTCTTCCTCCTCCATACCTACAAATTAAAAAGAAGTGATTGTCACCTAGGTTTGTTGTTTGTTTACACACTAAAATCGTGTGCCTTACCTGCAGCACATAAACAGGGACGACAGTGAAGTACCTGGCAGAGCGTCCAAGCTCTCGAGCCGATGTCTCTGCCTCAGTTTGGACAGGTTGGGTTTAGTGCTTTGTGGTGGTGGGTCGGGTTTAGATGCACAGGGAGCAGCTCGACCTCCTCCTCCGCTGCTTCTCTGTCCCTCCGTGAACCCTCCGCTGGCGTCGGGACACATTTGTCTGTCCCCCGGCGTGTCCTGCTGATGCCAGTCTGAAGCGGCTGCCACTGTGCTTTTCAGAGGATCTGTTTCCTGTTTTGGTGAAGGTGTCCTGTCTGACGGGTACGGAGGCAGCGGCCTTTGAGCCAAATGAAGCGCCGGCACTTGTCTCTCTGTCTTTCTGCTTGGGTGTCTGCTCTCAGTAGTCCACTGATTGTCCACCTGTATGTCCGCCGTCCTGTTTTCCGACCATGACCTGTCAATCTGTCTGCCGCCTATCCACTGTCTTTCTATCTTTCTGTCAATCTGCCGCTGGGTGTGTCTGTCAACAGTCCACTGTCTGTCCATGTGTCTGCTCTCAGTCCGGTACCTATCTGTTTGTCTGTCGGTCGTCTTCGGCTCTCCAAAAGTTCTTTCTTGCAGCCTGTTGTCAAAGCGCTGTCTCTCTAAATGTTGATCACCCTGCCTCGGCTTGTCTGCTTGCAGCACCTCTATTGGCCTCTGTTTGTCGTCCATCCAGTACACGTCTGTCTCTATCGGCTGCTCAAACACAGAATCCATTTTGGATTTCTGTCAAAAAAACACAACAAGAAAGGAAACAAAGAACAAAATGGCACCCAAGGTAAACTTTCAGTAAAAATAATGCTTGTAGTGGGTCGCAATGGTTGTACCTCTCTGGGAGAATAAAATGGGTGTTTGTTTCCTCCCACGCCCGGGTGAGGGATGCTCGGCACTGGTGGTGGACTCAAAACGAGCGTATTGTTCCCCTGATGATCACTCATTCTCCCATCAGCACCCTCGCCGGGAGATCCAGCTCTGGCAGCGGACCTTGGAGGCTGAAGGAGTGTGTACACATTCTCTGTGGCTGTCCTAAAAGTTTAAAGATATTGAAGACGTTAGCCTGCGTGAAGAAGTCTACTGACGTTTGCACATATTTAAAAAAGAGAATTAAGACTAAAATGTAACAAACTTTCAGAGCAGTGTAATTATGGAGTATAATATTTTCTGACAGAAACCAGCTATCTTGCCATCCTAATCTGTATTTGACATGAATGTGTTCATTTCTAATCGCTGATTGGCTGAGAATCTGAGCCACCGGCTGTCATCGGCATCTGTGCACACACGCTGGTATCAGCCTGCTTGCACTTTGGCAGCTATCAGACATTTCTCGTGTCAACACAGAAATGAGGGAGATTGAGAGTGATATTTGTCAGAGTATTTATGGAGTTCAGTGCTGCTGATTGTCCTCATAAGAACCGAGAAGAGATAACCAGCAGAGAATGTGAAGTTGCAGAGTGGAATATGGAAGGAAAATGAACAAGCCCATTATGACGTGATGTGTTGTTCTCTGGTGCATCACATGGGCATTGTGTTGTGTATTCATGTCTCTCTAAAAGGAGTCTGTGTGTGATGCTGTTTGTGTATACACGAACCCCGTGGGCGCTGTGGCGACAGTGTGACACCCATCTCCGTAAACCTCTGCTTCAGACTCCGGCCCTTGATTGGACAAAGATTGGTTGCGGTTTTTGCGGAAGCTGAAGATGGCCAGCATGTTTCTCCTCTTCTTTCTCCTCAGCGAGTGAGCTTTGTGCAGAGAGGAGAGCTGGCTGAAAGAGGTGAGAGAGGTTGGATGTCACACGTACAGTCCAGTCTGTCCAGTGCAATCATCTATGTCCTGTCATCTCTGTTAGGGTGTCACTGAATTCATCATAGACATACACGCCGGCTGTTTGGTACATCGGCAATGTGGGCGTTACTAGGCTGCATCTCTTGGTACGCAATGATTTATCTGAAGTGTACTTTTTTATATTATAAATGCAATCATATTAAAAGCATAGACTTAACCTGATGATCTGCAGTGTGGAAGGGAGCAACATTATACAGATAAGCTGTGGCCGCTGTTCCTGAATTCAGCTCCGCCAAAATAAAGGCTTACCAAACTGCTGCATCTATATATTAAAGGGTCACATGTGGCACTGCAAGTTTTAGTTTATTCATTTTAAATGTTGTTTTATTTGCATGATTGCTGTAGGACCAAATAGTCATTTCCAAAGCAGATCAATCACAAATAGCTTTTAAAGAATACATTTCAAGCACTTTTCAAGGTAGCTAAATCTAAAATTCCCAGACTCTAGAAGCCTTTATCATCACATCTAAATTGTTACTATAAATGACAGGAGACAACAAACAAATATGACGATTGTTTCAATTCAAATACTAAAAGATGTTTGGTTTACACAATTGATTTTTATAGATAAAACACCAGATAATGTTGAAAATCAAGCCTTTATCAAAGAATATATTCAAATTTAAGCATATTCCTAATTCCTAACTTGAAAACATATTGGTTAAAATTAAGCACTTTTCAAACTTTCCAAACGTTGTATGAACCCTGCACAAATTTAACAAAATCACCAGCTGCCTTCCATTAGACATTAGGTCAACAAAATACTTCACCTTCCTGAATCTCAGAATGACCAACTAACCAATCATGTCTCGTTCCACAACCCAAAATGCACCAAACAGCTGCTAATAGCGATTAACAGCCTTGCTGCTAATCAAGAAAAAATAAGTTCTTGAGCAAAGATGATGGACAGCAGAGTAATTTGCCCCTGAATGTACAAGCCGACAGCAGGACGTGCTGAACAAGCTGAACCTCGCCATGAGGTTACTTCAAAGAAGGACAACACGCTGGTCAGAGAAACACAGCCTTCTTGAATTCTGAAAAATAATAACCTGAACATAAACCAATTAAAAATAAGCCTGAGTACAGATATGTGAACACACAAGCTGTCAATACAATATTCCTAAATGTTTGATCGTGTTTGATCAAGTATCATGTTGACTGAAATGTCAAATCTTTGTTGTATATTCCACGTAAATTACTTCAAATCTAAATCTAGCCTTATATATTGGATGGTGTTCATTAAGTTAGTGAATGAATGTGTGCAGACTCCTTTTATACAATGTTAAACCAGTTCTGTTGGTTGGTCTGACATTGAAGGCATCAGCCAAGGTATCTGAAAAACTACTTAGTATAAAGACATGAGAGAGTGAGCAGCCATGAGTACATGAGAGGAAATAGTCACCACCTGCTAGATTATTTGAGCTTTCTGCACAAATGTTTATATCTGTTATATTTCTATTGAAGCTACAATTCACATGCTTTTTCTGTAATACTGTAATTTGTCTATTCAGAGGGTATCTTTTGTTGTGTGCCTTTCTTGGTTTGCTACTGAAACAGCTCCCCCTCTTTCGTAATATGCTCACATTATTATAGTGATGGATGAAAAATCCTCTTATTGGAGTCTTTCTGAATATAATAATTTTCTGTAATTCCCCTAAGTTACCTTTGGTAAAGATTTGTGCACCACACATTTTAGGAATAGTTCTTATCATTGATTACAGTGATTTCAAACTTTGGCTTTCAGAACACTATGAAAATCCACATTTCATCAACTTTGTCAAAAGTAACTATTAGAAAACTCTTGCATTTTAGGATGCTCTTATAACTGAGATTTAAGTGTTCATTTGCAAAAGGGCATTTTGTGAACATGCTTATATTATTGGAAAAACCCAAAAGGCAAAATGAAGAGACAAGAATTGTGAAACAGTAAACAAAACGTTTACCTGTCAGGGAGCACTCGTTTAGTATAGAAATCTGGGAGTCCATCATCCAGAGGGCTTATTCCTCCATTTTCACTGCAGTGCTGTACACACACACACACACACACACACACACACACACACACACACAGAGGTCAGTTTACTTGCACTGGGTTTCATTTATAAATGTTCTGTATGCAATAAAACAAATGGATTACACTGCCTTCAGTGAGATGATATAATCCAATTGTAGCCATCCACTTTGTATAGATTACCTCTGACAAAGAGTCACTGCCAGCAGACATGAGCATTAGGAAATGGGAGAATTATGCATAGATAGATACAGTAGGTAGATAGATGCTATGGATGCAGATTGAGTACGGGCAAAGTTCACATGACTTTTATGGTGTTGAGATCAAACCCGACTTACTGTCTCAGCAGGGATGTGCCCTCCTTTGTGCCTCCGCGGAGGCCTCGGACGCACCCGCGTCACATGATGGAGAGGCAGACCCTGTGTGGGCAGCTCTGACAGGCCCTCCCAGGATGCCGAGCGGGATAATGGCGAGGAGTACGACGGCACGGAGGGGGGTGGAGAGGAGCTGGAGTCGTCACACAGACCTGATAGCAGCGAGGAGCGATGAAAGGATCACAGACGATGTGAAAGTGAGAGCCATCATTTCCGCTTCAAAATTGTCAACTTTAAAACAATCGAGATATACCAACTGAGACTTGGCTCAGGCCAGATTAAAACAGCCATTAACAGACTTCTCAGATGGAGAGACGGAAAAGGGGGGGGGGGGGGGG
>JAVQJL010103960.1:0-13461 GCA_036024295.1 Nannoperca obscura
TTGTGCTAAAATGAACATATTTAAGAAATTTTACAGTCATCATTTTTGTGGGGTTTTTTTAAATTTTAAAAGGGCAAACTGCAGGTTTAATTTTTTTTCTAAAAACACAACAATCCCCCCCCCCCCCCCCCCCCCCCAGCTCTCCCCTCCAGGCATGATAGCATCTCCAGGCCATAACTCTATGGCCCTCACACCAGGCTGCGGGCTATCTTTAATCAACATCTCAGCTCGGTGTGGCCTGGAGTCGCTGTCTACCTGCAGCACAATCAAACAACTTTCCTTTCTCTGCAGGACTTTTCCAGCTGTGCTCAAACAATCCTTTATAAGTCCTCCACTGGACACCTGCAGCTTCGATCTGCCTCCATCTGGGCAGATTTACTCGAAAGGCAGATGGTGCCTCAGCAAACAAGGTTTAACAGCTTCTGATATAATAATTTGGGGTTCAATCCGCCTCAGAGACCAAATCTGAGAAAGAGCAAAGCATGTGAAATATCTTTCACTTAACATTTAATCTTATATCTCATTTTGAAAATCACATTACTGGACAGGAATTACATTCAGGTAGGTGAGTATAAGCCCTGAACAGCAGAGACACTGTTATGGTGAAATATAACTTATAGAATTTGACAATACATGTTTAATTAATGAGTCTTTTCCCCTTGAGGGAATTCATCCTTCACAGTGCAGTCATTGACTGGGTCCTCTATAATAAATAACCTTCAATAACTTCCTTAGAAACCCACTAACTAATGGAACAGACGTGGAAAAAGATAATGATCACCTGGAATAAGTAAAACTAGAAAGACTGTATAAGAATACACAGTAACTCAGCAGGGAATTACATTAATTTTGATCCTGTTCTTTCAACCTTTTGCCTCTTTTTGTCAGTTTGTCTTCAGTCTTGGCCACTTGGTCGACCCACACGGACGAGGTTTGGCTTCCTAGTCATGTGGAGCCTTTAGCAACGCTGAAAGGGAGAAAACTCTGCATACCTTTTCTTTCACAAACTATAATTGTCATATTTGAATGTTGCTGAGAAAAGAGGTCTGATTCTCTACATTCAACCGAAGGCTGGGAGGCCTATTCATCCAGAAATGATAAGGTTTTGGTTGAGTATTCCATTTATTGGTTATCTCAGACTACACTACAAGATAGGGGAAACAAAAACCCTAAAAACCTGGTCTCAGTGGCACTTTGAGACAAATGTAGTATGATAACATGCTCACAATGTCAGCGCTAACATGCTAATGTCTCTTTTAGGCAACTGTATGTCTCTTAAACCTTTTGAAAGGGGAAACTATTTATTGAATCTACTTGTTGCCAGAAAGGCCAAGTATCCATGCTTGTATGTAACAGATTGTGATTTTAACTTTTTTTTTAAAATAAAGATGATTCATGGTAATGAAATATGCACTTCTGTTTAAATCACTATTTATTGCTCTGTTTGTATCCGGGGTTTCTTGTGGCCTCACTTTCTTCAGGACAGAAGCCCGGTCTGCGAGAGGGCATTTAATGACAGAAAAAACTCTGGCTGAAACACTGCGTTAGCAAAACTTCACTTATTGCCCACAGGCACTTTCCCCGTCAAAACACATCTGTTTTCAACTCCACAATAAAGCTCTCCAGCTGGAGAAAATCCATGTGTGGAAACTGTTGTTTTAAAGATTCCACTAAATCAAAAAACCATCAAAATGGTTATTTATTTATTTACACTGTGGGAACACTAAATGATCGTTGACCTTTAGTCAGCCATGATAGATTCTATCACCAAGGAGAAGGAAAATAAAACGGGAGGTAAACACAAACATCACAATTACAGCAGCCAGGCGTCCATCCTGCTGTTTTGGAAGAAATACAGAATGAAGATAATATTAAAGGGTCCATAGAAGGTTTGTTCAATTCTTCTTTATTTGGGTTTCCAATAAGATGATGGCCTTGATGCTGCAGATCTTACTGTTATGATAATGAAGTGCCTTGAAAAGATGGTAGAGAATATTGAACCACTGTTGTTTGCAAAGGCCATGGTGACATTGCTGCTTTGAGTGGCAAGCACTCGGAAGTTTCTCCAAGCACAAAAAGAGAAGTGTTTTATATTTGGAACAAAGAAACATTGAAAGTTCCCCCTGCCCTCAAAAACCCATTTTTCTTCTTGGTCCTACAGAGTGTTTGAGCTTCACTGTACAGAAAGATGTCCGGGCAGTTTGACACAAGAAGGATGTTTTTACACTCATCTGCTGAAAGTGGAGAGTTTCTATGTGCTTATTGAAAACTCCGTTTTTAGGGGCGGGCCTACGAGCCTGATCCTGGTCCAATATTCAACTTGCAAAAGTTTGATGTAGAAACCTGAAGATTTGACTTTTAATGAAGGAGAAGGAGGGGATGTAATTTCAAAGAATTTAACAATTGAACATTATTATTAATTATTATTAAAAGTAGCGCAACTTATACAGCCCCTTACCCCCAGTGTGGTGGATAATGTCGCCTCCATCTCAACAGATGATGGACGATCCCTTTCAAACACAAAAGGAAAACTGTGTTAAACATTTCTAGTGATTTATATTAAGAAGGGCTTCTTCACCCAGATTACAAAAACATTTTCTCATCTACACACTTGCCCCTGGTAGTTTAGTTGTGATTAAGAGTTGACAGTGCAGGTGAATGGAAGTGAGTTTGTTTTTAGAGCATTAAGTTTCACAAGTCTGGTATCTGAATGGGAACATTTCACTCTGGACAAACACAAACTGTTCAGTGTGATTTGGGTGAATTGATCACTTAAATTCAAAATAAATATGAATAAATAAATGTGAAATGTGAATAAAACCAACGTGTTTAGGTTTATAGGTTTATTTGAAGGATCATCACTCCTTCTTGGAAGCACTTTATCAATGAAAAGACGCTGTTGTGGCGGTCTGGTGGTGGTTGTCACACTCACGTGGCAGATCAGAATCAGAATCAGCTTTATTACCCAGGTATGTGTACATACTAGGAATTTGACTCTGGTATTTATCTCACGCTCAATGTACATACATGCAGTAGACAAACAATGTGCAAGAATAAAGTGCAAATGAGCAGAGTGCAAGGAATAAATATATCTATGGTTAATGTACAGGTTGCTTCATTTACATGCTAAATTACATGATGCTCCACTTAAGTCTCTGGCTTTGACAAAAAATTCCAAATCCTCCTTCAAAATCTAAAAACTACAACACACCTGATTCAGTTCTGTTGCTGCTGGAGTGTGTTGACTGACTATATTTCTCTTTCTTTACTTTTGTAATAAAATGTTTAAATGAAGAATGTAAGTCTTCTTCTCTTCCACTCTGCATGTATGGATACACACACGTGAATACACTTGTTCCAATTATCTCTCCATTCCACTCTTTCACATTTCTTCCAAACCAATTTCTCAAGTGTGCTTATGCATTCTGTGACATGTCTGCATGACTAAGTGAACAGAAATCTATCCTGTCAGTCTCTGTCAAGTGAACCTGTGTAGAAAGAGTTGTTTATTTTCATCTTTATCTTGCTAACCCTGATTTATTTCTCTCGTATTCTATATAATGTGCTTATATGTGCATCTATGAACAGATAACTGTCTCTCGCCACGCATCCATGGCTGTTACAGCATGTGTATCTGTGCATGAAATAGTGGTTGGATCTCCAATAACTGACTGACTTCATTCTTGGTGCACTGGTTGTGCCGCTGCCTCTACAATGAGCACCGTTTTGAAATGTAGCGTCTCAACTTAATATTATTCCAGCTTTAACCAAGAAAATGTTGAAGCAGAAACGTATAATGTGTATTGCTCTTAAATTCTGGAAATGCAAAACACACAAAAATCGGCATAAGGTTTAAGCTGTGAAAGTGTTCAAAGGTGAAACACACATCATATATACAAAAAATACTCATCAACAATACGTCTGTTAGTGAGAGAATTTAAAACGCAGACAGGACTCACGCACCACTTCTGTGCAGCTTTTCAGCACGTTTTGAGAAGCGATAGACAAAAACACTCATTATTTTTTGTTAAGTGTTTGAAAGGCGACGCTTCACACATTAGCCTACAGTTAATTTATGATCTGTAATTGTATTTTTGCCACATGTAAAGTGGCCTTTAAGTTTCACTTTAAGTTACGTACGTGATATAACTTCACTTAAACTCTAACTAAGTAGTTTTAGTTCCCAAACGTAAGCGAACTGCAACTGTTTCACGACGTTCCTTCCAAACCTCCAACCTATTCTGTTGTTTAGGTGCTGCTATTCCCATAATGCAAGTAAATAGTGACTTTATGTTAGATCCCCTGTCTAATTACATCATCAGAGTAAAAAAAAAGATGCAGAAGAACAACCAAACAGAAATCATTTTTGCTTGCATGTGTTTTAAAGGGTGATGCAAAGTGCAGAGTCCAGAGAGTATTCAGAGAAAGGGAGGCTGTAAGTGGTCTCTATACACTGAGTCAATACCCCCACCCCACACACGTACAATTGCAGGCTTTTAGTAGTCCCTCCACCTTCCTGTGCTCTGTCACAAACATACACTAGTCACTACCTACATACACACATACTGTACTGCTACACACACATCCACGAAGGCTATTAGGGGCCCCTACCTGCTCTCAACTTCAGGAAAGATTGATAGACCCTTCACTGCTCCATGCAGGCTGTTTAGTCATACTGATTGCCCTGCATGTGTTTGTGTGTGTGTGTGTATGTGTGTGTGTGTGTGTGTGTGTGTGTGTGTGTGTGCATACGTGTTTGTGTGCAGATGTTCCATGTGGTGTTCTTTCTAATGGCTACTGCAGGAAGGGACCTGTGCATTTTGTTAGTGTTGGTGTTCAATAAAGTGAATGTGTGTGTTTTTAAGACTGTGCACATGGTTCAAAAGTGTGTGTGTGTGTGTGTGTGTGTGTGGACTCAAACAATACTTTGCAATGTCACATGTTAAATGAAGTCTCCACACAGACGGCTCTACAGAAACACTGGGAGAGGAAGGAGACAGAGAGAGGGAGGAGAAACCAAGAAAGATAATATGTAAAATAAGACACTTTCTGAATGTCAAAATAAAATTATTACTTTTTTTTTTACTTTTAACATTTAAAAATTTAAAAATTTCAAGAAGTGACATCATTGGGTAGGTTGTTAGATGTTCGCAGTGTCTGTTAACTACATGTTTTATTCTAGGATGAAAGTGAAAGAGATCCAACGCCAATACCATATAAATATATTATTTTTATTTAAATATTTTATTTATTATTCAGAGTAGACTGGCTGAGCATTATGGTGCTAAACAGCAACGCTCTGCAGAGAAATATGTAACAACAGACACCAACAGAACATACTGATAAACAAGCAGTTGCAGGCAGACAGTGATCATTTGAAAGGTGTTAAAGTTACAGAAACGTAAGTGTTTAGATTTTTTTAGACAGTAAAAGCGACCTTTTCTAAATCACCTCTGGAACTAGGTACCTGAAGCATCCCATCTGTTTCACTGCAGACTGCTCTGTTGTAAAAACGAAATGAAATAATTTAACAAGACAACAACGTTTCAAACCCAGGTTAGCACTTTGTCATGTACAGAGGCAAGTTAACTCGGGTGTGAGTCACTGAAAAAAGAAATGGTAAAGTGGGTGGCAGCCACCACAGAATATGTGCACATCTCCAAGCCAATTAGATTTACAGAGTACACTGTAAATCTACACATCTAACGATCTAAATAAAACTGGTCAGAGTGAGTCGGATTTGATAAGACTTTACAAGACTTTTTCTGGAGGGCAATAACCATCAGAGATCCCATTCGCATTATAGATTAATCTAGCATTGCCAACTACAGGCAAAGTGCCTGCTGTGAAAAGGCCTGTTGTTCTTTATGTTGTGTCCATTATCAACCTGTTCAGCACCACCATCAAGCAGAAATATCAGATGAGCATCTTTAATAGCCCGTCTCTTTACTTCTCTTTGTGCCACTCTTGGTTTTTGGCTGATTAAATATTCCATTCAGCCAGTTTCTCCTCTCTATCTCTATCCATTCTCTCTCTGTCTTTTTCTCTGCCTCTCTCTACCTGGGTGGTATCTGCAGGTGTCTGTGGGGGTCTGACTGACTCACGGGTTGAATAATTCACTCAGTCCAAATGAGATCTCCCTGGCCTTAATGAAGCCATTAATGAGACTCAGTGGATTCAGACTGCTGCCTCACACTTATACTAATGCTCTCTCGCTCTCTTTCTCTCTCTCACTCACACACACACAGAAATACAAAGAGTGCATACATGTAAACGTTGGCATGTACAAGAACACACGCACTGTAATCACACAGACACACACTGCAAAAGTATTACATACAAACAAAGACTGGCATGTGTTCTCGCTCTCTCTCTCTCTCTCTCACACACACACACACACGTACACAAATAGAGCCACTGACATGCATGCCAACACACACTCTACATGCACTATGCTAATCAACCGTAGGAATGCAGCTTGGAGTAAAATAGGTCATCATGAAATAACCAAAATGACTGAGTGGCAACACGTTTGTGTGTGTGTGTGTGCGCGGTAGGCTTATTATGTGTTTTGTGCACCTGTGGGACTTGTATGCACATTCATATTTCTGAGAAGGCCAACAAAATGTAATAATATATATTTTTTGGCAAACTATTAAAAGTTATTATCAGTTCCTGTTTGTAATGTATTCATCGGGGCACAGACAGACGCAGACTATCACTGAATTACTTTAATACTGAAGAGATTGAAGTAACAACTATTTCAATGGAAACTCCCCGATGTCACACTGATTCTACAAATGTGTGCATGCCTGTGAGTTATGACTGAAGAAGGAGTGATATTTTTGATGCAAATTGCAGCAATGAACCATATTCACACGGCGTCCATTTTCCTCTCAAGCTCAGGGCGGGAAGCTCAAATATTGTAATCAAAAAGGTAATGTCATACTGCTGTGTTCGTATAAACACAGGGAATCTGACAACTTATCATTTCACAGCTTCTCGATTGATCAGCAACAAAATCCGGTGGGACATCGGGCCATATTTCAAGGTAAAACAACATTTAATAACCCATAAGCTACTGTAAGTTAACAGCTAACGTTAGCATTCAACAGCTTCCTTGCTAACGTTAATGTACCGTTTGATGCTGCTCTAACCGGTTAACATGGACACTGAAATGAAAAGCAAGAGATTACGCGATGCGCATGCACGGCTCAGAAGCTACAATAACGCACCTGTTCCTGTAAGCACACATAGTTCCTTTGCCTTGGGGAGGTGCACCTTAGTTCAAAAACCTCTGGTCTATATCTATAAATCAAAAAAAAGTCTTTAATCTCACATTTTTCTGTCCTTTACATCCCTCCTTCATATGCTCTCATGGTCAATAAACTCTCTTCCATCCCTTGCTGTCCCTCCACTGAAAGTGAAAATACAAATCAAAAACAACATCCTCAAGTCGTTGAGTAGCGTATTGATTATTTTATTCTGCATCCATCTGTCTGTCTATAATAAACACGAAACTCCCTCCTTCTCACATCCTCTCTACCACTACCACATCTTACAGTAATTCCTGAGTGAGAACATTCTCAATGGCCACTAGAAATAAATGCATAATAGAAGTTAGACCTACAGCACCTCTTTTCCTTCCCTTTTAAATCTACAACTAAGTGAATTAATAAGAATCACCTCCCAGAGTCTTGTTTAGGGGACTGAATCAATTTTCTGATTACATGGTTCAAGGTACGAGTTGGAGCCACTAAGCTTATTAGTCTGGCTGGCTGGAGTGTGGCTACCTCTGCTAGTGTTTGTGTGTGTTGGCTGGTTTACACACCTGGATGACTGCCAGGGAGCGAGAGCATTGGGAGTAAGTACACAAACCATGGTCTGGATGAGTATGGGAAATGAAGATTAAGGGAACTCTGGTGGAGAGGTTCCACAGGAAGAGCCTGTGAAAATGTGTTGAAGCGCAAGTCCCTGCAGTCTCTAGATTATGTGTCTAAATCAAGACATTTAAAGTCCACCAAAGAGGCATTCTCTTGTGTCACTACATTATAATTGCATTGAAAGACATTGAGTCATTGCAGAATACTTTTGAGATCCTGAACTTCTTGTTGTAGAACCTCGTCTTTTCCCCTCATGGCCTCTTGTCCATCACACAACATTTTAGTAAGCTCCTGGACTTCTTGTTCCAGGCCCAGTCTCACAGACATGCTTTCTTGGGTCATTACATTATAGTTGTTTTCAAAGACTTTGAGACATTCGAGAACATTTTTGAGCTCTTGAGCTTGTTCTTGTAAAGTCTCATCCTTTTGTCTCTTAGCCTCTTCTCCATCATGCAACCTTTTCTTTACCTCCTGAAGTTCTTGTTCCACGACCTGGTTTGGTTTGCTTATTGACTCATTCTTCTGCATCATCATTGTGCAATACTTGTCCTTAAAAACCTTTAGTTGTCAAAGACAGTTGTTGGCCTTCTGAACTAAATGCTGCATGTCCTCACTTTGTTGCCTGTGCATTCCCAACCTTTTTGTTCAGCTTTTGAACTTCCTGTTTCAAGGCTTGATTTTGTTGGTTAATAGACGCTGGTTTGTTTTATGATAAATCAGCTTAAATACATTGAGCTGACCTGAATGTCTCTTTGCAGAGCCTGAACCTTTTGTGTCATTTAGCTGCCCAATGGCATCTTTCTCTGCCTTGTTGTTCAGGGTGAGCTCTTCCATGTTTTTGGTCCTTTAACAAGCTCTGCACCTCTTTGTTTTGTTTGTGAAGGTCCTCAATTTCTTTGCACAGAGCCAGTTTTTTGCACAAAACACCCTCATCCTTCCTCTGCACTACTGAATGTGGAAGGAAGAGCTCAGTGATTTGTCATTATTGATGAGGTGATGAGGTTTAATATATAAAAAAAAACATACTACTACATAAGAAATTGTGAAGTAGAAAACTTGCTTACATTACTCAATGAAAGTCCATTAAACAGAACAAATAAGATACCTTTTTAATTTTGTTAGTTCCACTATTCACCAGAGGAGAAGTTATAAAGTCAATATCAGGAAACCCTGACTTCTGTAGTTTCTCACTAATAAAACCAAAGCTGTCCTGGATCTGCAAAGGTCTGCCAAGTCAGCTGGACAACCCAGTTTGCTGCTACATGGGGGTGCCAGACTACACAGTGGAAATGTTTGCAGTGAAAAGGTCTGTTCAACTGTAGTTTAAGTTCTCATTTTAGCCCCAGGTCATGTGGCACCCTTGCAGATACTCTGCACACCCCCAGGGGGGTAGCCCTTCAGTTTGAGAAGCACTAAGGAAGCCAATTGTATTTATTTCCACATATTTCATTCCACTTAAATAAACCTAAAATCATAGCTAAATAAACACAAATAATAGACGTAAGCACAAAGAACATAAGTGGAATGTAAACAGGTGTTTAGTCAAAGTATTGGGCTAAATGAAATGTTTTTGACCTGTTGATGGCACCTAATCAAAAGTCAGAAGATCACCAAGGTGATTCAAATTTATTCTGACGGGGAGATGAATGGCTACCAAATGATATGAGCAGATGAACAAGCAGACGGTCAGGTGACTGCAGGACTGGAGAGGGGGGTGAGAACCGGTGAGAAGGAGAATGGTATGCTGGAAAGGTCTGAGGGCATCTGGTGGACAGCTCCAGAAGGGCAGGTCTGGAGAGTTGGAGGGAAGAACATGGCATGGGAGAAGTGAGCAGGGGCTTGAGACGGGTCTGGATGAGGCAGTTTCAACTGCAGCAAGTGAGAATCTAGTTTTGTTTGGTAATCAGGTGTTTTTATTGGACCCCCTTGTTGTTTCAAAATTAGCTTTGGAATAATGAACCTATTAGATAACGCAGCAGTCAAAATGAAAAAAAAAAAGGCATCCATACACTAACGATGGATTCAACTACTTTGTGGTTTAAAAAAAAATTCATTTATAAATGTACAATCTTAGGAACATAGCTCGCTGAGCGTTCAGTATTGTATTCATGATCAACATTCCATTGCTAACGTGATTACGTTCACATGATTAATTCAGATTTAATATCTTAAGCTGCTTTCTTTTCACTCATTGTGGTATTCGAGGGTATTCTGGTACAGTGTGTTTTCTCTCCAACAGATTTCTGCCCTTCGGATGCCAACCATCCTATTGTCGTAAAGAGTTTCTACAACTGAAGCAGCCAAGTTGAGGGGATAAGCTTCTCAAGACCCTCTTTCTTCTGACTCACACAAACACACACACACACACACACACACACACACACACACACACACACACACACACAGTAAAGTAGACAACACAAAGTAGAAGAATGCACTCACAGTACAAGCGTGTGTTAAGGCAGACTAATCTATGTCCTTCTGTCTTCTTGTCTACATGCAGAAGGAATACTGGGGAACACATGCGAAATGACATTAATGTAAGAATGTCCTTCGCTTAACACAGTGCACCCCCGAGACACGTCTCTGCTGTCAGATTAAAACTTTGTATGCACAGGACCAAAACTCTTCCTTTGTATTTAGTATGTTTTTAGTATCTTATTTGCTCTAAAAATCTTAAATGAGACTTGAAACAAATATAGATGTTTCTATGTAGTGCTGCAAGACAAATATACACTTTATTAAAAATTTATTTTAACATATTAAATTCATAGGAAACTCATGTGTATTCCAACTAAATCATTTTTACGTCATTGTGTTTGTTGTTAGTTCTTTCTTTACCTGGTCTAGCCTTTAACCTATGCTGAAATAATTTACCCTCTAATACAAATGGTCTGCAGCAGTCTTGGCTTTCAGATGCAAAGAGAAAGAATGCCCTAGTTAGTCTGCTTTTTGTTTTACATCACATTAAAAAGGAAGAAGCTAACAACCTTCTGCAAATTATATATACATTTTAATCCAGCACACTTCGAAACGGGCTTCTGACAAAAAAGTTTTTTTGTTGGGTGGCGCAAGCATGAAAAAGCTATAAACACAACATGTTCAAGTTGGCGAACATTTGTCCACTCCACCTCCAGCAGATAATATATTTTTGGGGTTTCTGGTAACCTAACAAATAGTGTGCTGCCATTTAGCTGTGTTTCGGTCCCCGCTCTATAGCTGCTAAATGCTCCACAATGTTCATTAGCCAGTCTCTAACTTTGTTAACGGTCTGCTGCTTAATGTGTAGTGATCAATGGGTTTATCATGACTTTTTGCTGAAGACAGCTGCCTGCTGTGGCTGGAGAGCAGGGAACTGCAGAGTAATTTGATTGATTGTTTATACATTATTGATTAGGATTGCAAAATAGCACAAATGTTTAACATATCAATATGTCAAGCTGCTGCATGTTTATTGTCATTTTCGTTCCACAAAGTTTCCTGAAAATGACACGTTATCTGGAATAGGTGGCTATTTTAGTGCTGGTGTTTATTGGAGGGATATCTAACACAGAGGAAATACTTTACTTTAACTTTGGGGTAGAAGTCTTGAACCTTATAGCAAGGACATTTTCCAGTGAAATGATCCTTTGAAACTTTTGCCTGAAGAAACAAACTTCTCCGTGCAGGCGAGAGCTTAGAGTGCTAGATTGGGTATTCAAAATGTAGAGAAAAGTACAAATTATGAGCCGCAGGGCCAAAACAGATCAAACAGATGCAAGGACATTTTAAAAAACCAATCCTTTAATCACCAAGTTTGTTTATTGAATAGACTAGACATTTTGAGAAATCTTTTTGGTTTTGGTCTTCATCAGTGAAAAGCAATGTAATTCACAGACTCTCATTTAAATTACCATATTATCGTATCAGTCCTGTCCAAACACAAGTGCAATTATCTGTCACTGCAGCAAGATGGCCCGATTTTAATACATTCAAACAAAGCTGAGAGAAAGATAAAAAAAACGTTTGTTATGCTTGTCTCTTTCTGGCTTCTGAATTATTATTACATTAAAAACTACATCAGTGTCTTTGCTCATTCTGTGGAAGCTATTAGAGAGGCCACGAGGCTGTTTGTCATTTAAAGTGAAGACATTTAGTCACCACATATACACATTCCCCTGTCTGACTGGTATAATGTTTACACTCAGAGACCCTGCCTCTTCAGATGGACTTAGTCTTACCTTCTATTCACATACGCATTGCTAAATAAGCCATCATTAGACTGCTTTCAGACACATTACCACTGTGTCACAAAACACAGGCATCTCATTGATTTCAATGAAAAAACCCATCCAGACTAAAACAAACACAGAATCAAATTCCTAAGAGCCCAAAATGAAAAGTCTGAATTCATCACACAGCAGTGACCTTCCAGCATGTCCCCCTTTTAAAATGAAGGCATTGCCACAATTATTATGTCTGTATCCTAGCTTCCTGGCTAGCTTACCATCTCTTGTAGTGTCTTATTTTATGCTGCACTGGCAGGCCCTTCAAGTCATATTGAAAATGAGCAGATTGGCTTAGTAGCAATCTTATTAAAACCTCTTCATCCTAATTCAGTAATGTGCTTAAGGCTTGTGAGCCGTCCATTGAGTTAAACTGTGCTGTCAATCAGTGCTCTCGTGTGAAAGCATGACTGACACACACATACATACGCTTATAACTATCATCTGTCCACTCATCAAAATCCATGACTCGCAGACTAATCTACAACCACACACACACACACGCAGACTGAGATTGAAAAGCATGCATTAAACACACTCGACCAGGCTGATTTTAATAAGGCAGGTTGTATTGACTAGGGAGAGTACAATTTAACGTAATGAAAAGCTTCCACACCACACAGCAAAACATGAGCCCCTACCATGTAGAGGGCTTCTGTTCTGTAGCTGACCCTGACTTCTTCGAGCAGCGTGCATGACAACAGACTTTCCTCACGAGGAGCAACACGTATTCATATTATGTTGTTATATCTGAGGCCGTGGGTCTATGCTGGAAAACGGTGCTTGTTCATTAATGAGAGTAACATGGAGCGTGAGCGGGACAGGAAAGGGATACGAGCCGGAAGGCAAAGCTTTCCATTTACCAATCTGCTGGCAATCTACGTCCCGGCCCTCGCCCATGGGCAGGAGCTTTGGGTAATGACAGAAAGAAGCTGCCAAAATGAGTTTCCTCTGTAGTGTGACTGGGCTCACCCTTAGAGAAAGAGTAAGGAGCTCAGACATCCGGAGGAAGCTCGGAGTAGAACCTTGGGATCCCAGAGGAGGAGTGGAAGTGGATGGACGGATAAAATGAAATAAAAGCAGGATTGTAATCTTCATCTTACACAGCAGAACGAAGAAAACAAGGAAGCTTGGAAAAACGCTATGTATATATTGAGCGTGTGTGTGTGTGTGCATGCGTGTGTGTTTGTGACCCCAGCCCAGTCTTTAGTTCAGCTCCACCATCCAGCCAATTTCCCTTGGGTGACGAGCCTCTCTCTCTCTCTCTCTCTCTCTCTCTCTCTCTCTCTTTCAATTCTATATGCTTTATTGTC
>JAVQJL010103961.1:0-10439 GCA_036024295.1 Nannoperca obscura
CCCCCCCCCCCCCCCCTTTCCTTTCATTTCTCTGAAACTCTGCTATTCTCTTCCTTTTTCGCACACTTTGATCCATTTCCCTCTTTGTTTTCCTTACATCTTACTGCATCTTTCCTCTCCTCTTCTGTCTCCTCCTTCACCTTTAGCTGATCTCCTCTAAGGTCCCCAAGGCAGAGTACGTTCCCACTATAATCCGCAGGGACGATCCCTCCATCATCCCCATCCTCTACGTGAGTCGAACACTTGACATGTGTGCAGGCGCATTACACTACATGGACAAACCAAGCATACAAGATTGCACTGTAAATTGAAGTATTTCGTAATTCTAAATGATTATGTTTTATGGGAATGTCTTTTTCCTCAGGATCATGAACATGCAACTTTTGATGATATTTTGGGTGAGTAAATATGGCTTTGACACATGTTTTATAATACTTCTACTTAGTATTGAACAATTAAGGGCATACCAAAATTATAGTGAATAAAATGCCCTATTCTAGATAAAAGAAAAATTTAAAAGAATGATCATCACTGTAAGAACAGAAGAAAAGAAAATGCAGTATTAATTATGAATGTGACAAATATTTTTGAGACAACTAATAAAAGTTGTCTCCTAAAAAACAAGTAAAGATAGATGCATACTATGACAAAGTGGGCCACACATACATTTATATACTGATATAGATTGATTTATATGTCATCCTTCTATAAAAAGAGATTCAAAAGATGGCATCAGTTCCCTCCTCTGGCTTATTTGGTCTGTTTATTAAACTCCCACAAAATTACTTAAGTACTGATTTTAAAAGTGGCTTCTGCATTCTGAAAACGATCCTATGTTGCTCATAAGAGAAGCACTTAAATGGTCCCAAGAGTTTCCCCAGACAATAAGGAACCTACCCTGCTATGAATAAAGCTCACACAGAGCCATTGAAAGGATGTTAATGAATAATTTACACTTACAGATTCTAGGTTTCCATTTGACTGTTTATCATTGACCTGTTTTTTCACTCTGACATACACAATGTTTAATTCAAATTAAAGTAGCTCTTCCATTAGTGTTTCTGCTTTCTATTATCACACATCCACTTAAATTGCCCTCTGGAGACTTTTTTTTGTGTTTTGGGTTCACACGTCTCCCTCTCTCAGTGCATTGTTGCTTGCCTCGTCATATACCTTTTTTTATTCTCAGTCCCCGTCATTTACATCAATCCATCTTTTTTTATTCACCCCTCTCTCTCAGAGGAAATAGAGAAGAAGCTCACAGCTTACAGGAGAGGCAGCAAGTTCTGGAGGATGCTCATCTTTTGTCAGGTGAGGAACAAAAAAACAAAGAATAAAAGTAAAACTGTATTTTCTGTAAAAATGTAGTTTTCATTTGGATGTGTTCATTCATACATTGCATATGGAATTCTCTGAGTAACCAGCTAGACTTCGCCGAGTTCCTTTCTTTGGGATCTAAGCTCTCAAGATCTTAATTAAGAAGAGGCAAATTGGCAGTTGCAATACTAATGTGTTTTAATCTTGTGTGTGTTTCTTAGGGAGGCCCCGGGCACCTGTATTTATTGAAGAATAAAGTGGCAACCTTCGCTAAAGTGGAAAAAGAAGAGGACATGAGCCAGTAAGTTACTACCGGACCACTGGGTTCATCTCTGTTAGCTGTAAATAATCGTTTGTCTTCTAGAGTCTCCTATTGTCAAATATCTTGAGAAATCACACGTCCCGTGTCTTTTAAAGCGTGACTGAGAACAATAAGGAACTTGGCCATGAGCTAGCTTTGAAAATTAGAGATGTATTTTATCATTAAGATACCTTAGTAACATTTTCACTGAGCCTTCTGTTCCACCAATAGTTAAGAATCAAATAAATAGTCCTCTCGTTAAAACCCCCACCAAAATAAACCGCCTCATTCAAAAAGAAGTCTTCATTTAATTTTCATTTTGGTCGTTCAAAGGATCAATGACTCAACACAAATGCCCTTTACTCTATTTTCAGAATATTAATACTATTCCTACAAATGCTCTCTGACTTGATTTAGATCAACGCTGTTCCACTGAAACGATTCAATACTCTCTCTACACTTGTCACTTATGAGCACAATCTACTCCTCGTCTGAGTGACACATCTCTCCCTGGGGGCCGTCTTTGAATAGGTGATGTTTACTTGTTTCAGAGATATAAACACAAGGCTCGCCTTCTGTTCCATAACTCTGATAGAAGAATATTCTGTTAAAGCAGTCGCTTCAGTGCCAAAGCGCAGCAGTTAACCAATAAGTTACATTTGGTGTTGCGTGTTTGAGCTGGGGTTTTTTTTCTGATTGCTTCCTGTGGTAAATGTAAAAAGGGCCGGGTCTTTTTATTTTGCTCTTGTGTGTTTGATTTCATGAAAACTGTCACTCATTTGGTGATCACAAGTGTGTAAGTGTAGCCTTCGTCTTTGTTCAGATTCTGGAGGAGGCTGAGTCGCTTCATGAGTAAAGTCAACCCAGAGCCCAACCTCATCCATATAATGGGATGCTATGTACTGGGAAACCCCAATGGAGAGAAGGTACACACACACACACACACACACACAGACACAAGCTCACCGTTTCCCTTATTCTTCCAAATAGAACTGAAAACATGAAAGCTCACCTACACAACACAACTAAATTCAAGGTGTCACTCAAGCAGTCACAAGCTGATCAGGTAGTTTGGTTAAGTTCATAAAAAGGTTTGTGTTACATATACACAACCCTGCGTTATGGGGTTACTGCACAGCACTTATCTGCTGTAACTACACTGTAGTCTACAGAGACCGCAAGAACCGAGATTGCTCAGTTTGATGTTTGTTGAAAACAACAAAAGTGGAAAGTGGAAGAAATGCTTCACACAAGTAGCAAAATCAGTTCCTGCAAACGTTCGTCTCATCACGATCGCCACTCTTATCACAGTGCACCCAAGAACGTACTGCAAACACAACTACTTTGGCTATCGATGATCAACAATAATCCCATATTTAGATTTCATGGGGAGACGTTTGCTTTGTAGCCTTACATAATAATACAAATTGAATGAAAGAATGTAAACACAATTACTGTAGTATCATGACTCATGACAGGATCATAATGTGCGACAGATCCAGAAAGGTGTTGATGCTGAGCTAATGGTCGGACCATAATACACCACGACAGAACAATTCTGTTCATTCATCTCTGTTGGTTTACATGTTGACGATTTGTGCCACACAAACAGATTTAATAACGTGCTCATACGCTCAACGTGGTATATAGATTTTTTGCTCCTCGTTTCTTATCAGTACAGTACTCCTGGTCCTGCCCAGTTTTGTCTCTGCCTCTCTTTGTCCTCCCTGATTTCCCTGTTTGCTGCCTTCTGCCTTCATATTTTTGCTCACTGTGTCGCTTTCAATCTCTGTTTGTCTGATAATCACCATATTATCCTCCTGGCTGTCTCAGTTTCTCCCCCTCTCTTCCTATACCTGGTGACTGTTATCTCACTCTGTGTAATGTTACCGGGTATGGCTGTGGAGCACACATGCTGAGTGATGCCGCCCCTCTCTCTACCTGACAGGAACAAATAATACGACACAGAACCACATACAAAAAGAAAATCAAGCTAGCAGACACACATACACCAGAGCCAGCGGTGTTTGCCTGACCTAACTGTCTGTTCCAGTCATGTCTGCCAAAATGCTTTGTTATATAAAGTGGATCTCTCCGGGGTTGACGGACACTCTGGCAGTCTGCAGAACAGACTGCACATCAGTGATATCTCCACCCCTACAGACAAACACAAACACATGCAGTTGTTTTAAGAGAACTTGAATCCAAAACAACTAAATTGGGGTGTTTATCCAAGGGTTTGATTTAGTCCCAACATCCCAAAAGTGATATTTTTATATATTTCACATAAGGGGCTTATCTGCTGCCGTCCAGGGCTGCAACTAACAATTATTTTCAATTATTATTGATTAATCTGCTGTTTATTTTCACGATTAATCATTTAATCTACAAACAAAAAGGTACAAAAATTGTGAAAAATGCTCATCATAATTTCCCAGAGCCCAAAGTGATGAAGACTTCAAATTGCTTCTTTTGTCCAACCAACAGTCCAAAACCCAACTCTTCATTTACCGCCATTAATAACAAAGAAAAGCAGCAAAGCCTTTAAGTAGCAAATGTTTGACATTTTTGCTTGACAATTGATTATCAAAATAGTTGGCAATTAAATGTCTTTCTATCAACTAATCATTGCACCTCTACTGTAGTCGTTCTAAAACTTGAAACTCAGAAAACTTAAAACAATTTAATGAGATTTTTCTTATACCTCTCGTCTCCAGGTAGAATGTGTACAAAAGAACACTTTTCAGAATGTAGACATTTTACCAGCTTTATTGCCTTGTTTTTAGTGCTTATCTGGGCAATTATAAACCTGTTCTCCAGTGGCAACTACATTACATGGCCAATTTAAGGTATGTGGACACTTGAACATTACAGTATATCATATGGTGCTACAACAGCCTCCATTCTTTTGGAAAGCCTTTTCACAAGCCTTTGGGACTTGGCTGCAAGGATTTACTGACATTCAGCCACAGGAGCATTAGGGAGGTCAGCCACTGATGTTGGGGCGATAAGGCCTGGCTCGCAGTCCGCATTACAGTTCATCCCAAAGGTGTTTGATGGTGCTGAGGTCAGGGCTCTCTTCCACACCAAACTGAGAAAACAATTTCTTTATGGACCTTGTGCTGAGACAGAAAAGGGCTTTCCCCAAACCGCTGCCACAAACACACTATTGAAGCACACTATTGACATTTTAGAAAGTCAGTTGTATTGTAGCGTAATCTAAGTCCTGAAGCTACAATAATCATCAAGATTGGGTGCCAGACAGAACTTAACTTATTTGTAACCCACGCTACAAAATAAATGAAGTATGTCAAGATATTTCTAAGGGATTACCTCATAAGAAAAATAACCAGATCAAATTCAGATGTTATTTCATTCTCTTCAAAACAGTAACCAAAATTCAGGACAAAAGGAAAATCAATCTAATCTTTTAACAAAATGGTTCTAACTCAGAACCACTTCCATACACACACTTTAGTTTGTTCACAGCAGCAACAGCAATAAGCTGTATACAGTAGCCATAGATATAAGATTTTCCTTCATTGTAGCTATAAGGCTGTGTTCAGACACTGCGTGAACACATGCAGACCCATCATTCACTTGAATGGGACCAATGCAGAGGGCTCCGACAAAGGGGCCTAAACCAAACCATGAAAAACAACCCCAGAACACATACGCTTGGCCACATAGTGTATTTTAGAAATTGTTAGTTAATTTTTTTCATTTTATGTTTTTAACAATCATATAACCTCCACCCAGACAAAAACATGCATCAGCGACAGAACACATCTCACACACACATCACATCACACAGGCAAACAGGCTGGGCCTGCCTCTGTTTGCCAGAGTTTAAATGGAGTCATTTTGGATCCCTGTTGAACCCATTTTTTAAACAGCAAGTTTAAAATGTTGCCAAAGGCTGCACTCCAGGCAGCATAAAACAAACACTTTCAAACACAGTAGCCAAGACATAAATGAATAACAACCAGGAAGTTATTTCAAATACCAAAACATGTTGAGCTAAAGCTTCTGGACTGCAGATTTGAATTTGAAGTGTCTCATGTCACATACTGTAACTTCATGTACACACACTCACTGATGTATGTTCACATACTGCATACGGATATGTGCAGTTGTGCTCGGGGGAACTTCTGTCCTGATATGTAATAAAGTGTAAATTTAAACTTGGCCGGCAGCCATGGTAGAGTGGGTTGACTTGTACAGAGAGGTAAATTAAACCACCCCCTCTCCATTTGAAAATTTAAACATGATAATTCGTGATTAATAAAAAAGAAAACACTGAGCAAATATCAAAGGGCTCTAGCTTAAGCACAACAAAAGCTGACTTTGTAATGTTGATGTCCCTCTCTAATAGTGTCCTCCTAGTGTCGTTTCATTAAGATGATTTCATTTAACAACTGAAAATGTACCGCATTTCTCTCGGTTTTGAATTTTAGAGGCGCTCGATATGAAAGTGAATGTGATGGAAAAGATAGGTGACAAGGCCAATAAAATCAGTTGATATAGAGGGGGCTGCTCTGTGATTACTGGAAAAACACAGTTCAAACTCTGCCATGCGAAATGTGGATCAGGCTGCACAAAAACCACCGCACTGAAAAAATGTAATAGTTGTGCTATTGAATGCAGAAACAAAGGCTCGGGATGGAGAAGAGCAGGTCACAGAGGCAGTCTGACCCAGTTTTAATCCAGAGATTTTTAAGCATGTTCTGGTTTTGTCAGCACAAAATCTGCACCAGTCTTGGCAACCACAGCCACTGAGAGCTTGTAAAGGAGCCACCCAGGACAGAGAGGGAGCTGCCCAACATGCGACACACAATTTGAGATTAGTTATTTGCCTCCAGCTCTCTCCGCACTACAGATGAGCCACGCTGCCTGCAAACCATCCTCCCCTCCACGTCTGGCATCTAGCAGTCTTCTTTTATCTTTTTCAAAGGCCTGCAAAAACAAGGAAATGAAGCAGCTTTTTCTTTACCACCTCCATTTTAACATCATAAAGTAAAAAAACAAAGGCACATTTGGTCTTTGATTTCTCCGACAGGGGGTTATCGAGATCCCTCATGACTAAATTCAAGTGTGGAATCAATGAGCTTAAATTTTCATTGTGTTTTTCGATTGATAGAATAATTACGGTGGCCCTGAGGGTATAAACACCACAACATTGCACAAACAACAACAACAACAACAACATTACACAAAAACACGACATTTCAGATCACAGAAAGGGTAGGACAAGACTTATTTGTGATTGGACAGAACCCAAGCCAATGAAACACAACTTCTTCTTTCTCTGCCTCTCTTTTCTCAGCCAAAAATCTGAATTGCAGATGTTCTCCATCTTGTTGACACATTTCAAGGTGATGTAAAAAGGTCAAAGTTAGACAATTAATTTTTGATCATCAAGGTATGAAGCCTACCATGCTAATTAACATTCATCAGCCGCCATTTCGTCCACATAACAAACACTCGTTTAAGCCGTTGGTGTCCTTGAAGTGTAGGCACACACAGAGACGAGGGACAAGCAGGACGTATTTATCTAAACCCTGCTCCTTCGTCTCTTCATACAGACCTTTTTAATTGTTCGTCAATTGGAAAGCTGTGAAACTACGAATACGATTGTTTGTTGTAACAAAAAACTCTGCCATTGTTTTGACCGCGAGTTCTCAGACCTGAAGAGAGTTCTCAACATCCGGTTTGTGCTTGCTATATTGTGAATAGGCATATTGACTGACTTGAGTTCTGTCCAGTCACAAATCAGAAGTGTTGTCCTACCCCTTCCATAATCTGTGTTTTGTGTAATGTTAATGTGTTTTGACCCTCAGGGCCACCGTAAATAATGCCGTGTGCCTAGAGCCCAGTGTGATGTCTTTAAAGTAGACCTGCAACGATTAGTTGATGAATTAATTAGTCTATTGAAAGAAAATTAATTGCAAACTATTTTAATAACTGATTAATTGTTTTCAAGCAAAAACGTCAAACATTTGCTGATTCCAGCTTTTTAAATGTGATTTTGGTCTGGTGGTTGGACAAAAGAAGCAATTTGAAGACGACTTTGGTCTCTCGGAAACCGTAAAAAGGATTTTTCACAATTCTTTGATATTTTATAGACTAAACAAGACAATAAAATGGATAATAATCAAATAATCTAATCTAAGACCCTAAAGTCTTGGACTGTAGGACATAATAATCATATTCAGTCATATTGTGGTAGTTGCGTTATGAGAAAAAGACACTTTCAGGACTATAAATACAAGCTATCAGCTAGCATCTGAAATCCTAATTTACAGAAAAGTTAATTGTTTGATTTTAATCTTCTTTCTTTTAATTTCCTGAACGTGGGACTCTTGGCCGGGGATATGACATGGCCTGGGGTCCTACTGTGAACCTTTTACAAGCTCCTACTTGTACTCTCATTTCCTGTGCTCGTTACCTGCACAGGAAGAAATGTCTCTTTGGCAATAATAAGCAGGATTCATTGCCGTTCTTGTGTGTTTGTGTGTGTGTGTGTGTGTGTGTGTGTGTGTGTGTGTGTGTGTTGTGTCTGAAGATGCAGACTCCCCTGCTGCAAGTGTATCCAAATGCAGTGGGATTAATTGGTGTCCGCTTTCTGATCTCGGCCCAACAGCTGTTCCAGAAACTGAAGAATCTGATGAGGCCTTATTCTGTCGAGTTTGAGTCGCCGCTGGAGCTGTCTGCGCAAGGTGGGTCTAAAGTTTAGATGTATGGGTGTGTTTGCATGTTTGTAACAAACATGCAAAGACATCCTAACATGCCGATCACAGGTACACACACACATACACATCATATCCAGTTGGCTACACTCGCTCCTTCACTCTCTCCTCCTTATCCTCCCTATTTTGGGTGGTGTTTGGGTTCAGTGCTCCATTTTTTCCCCATCAGTTCTGGGAATAACAGGAATCTCTTGTCTGTTACACCCAGATCCAGAAGTCCTCTTCTTTAGCCCTTGGCTTTCATTAAAACTTAAGAGACACGTCCTCTCTTCCCTCCCATTCTGTTGGTGCACCAATAAGTACACCTCCTGCTACCTGTCCATTAGAGGCCCCAACCGCTGAACCCCTGATCATTTACACATAACAACAGAGGCAATAACGGTAAAAAAAGCAGAGAAAGATTGTGGACTTTTAAACTGAAAAACTCAACAGTGACGAGATGTTTATTGACATTTAACCACATCCACGATTTTCCCCTAACCTTAACCTTAAGTGCTTTCGTTATACACATACACCTGTGTGTTAGTGGAAAACCTCACACTATAGTATACTTCTGTTTTCATATTATGTGTTGCAGTGTGTTTTGTTTATTTGCTAATATTAGTAATGTAAAAGGAGCATTTCTGTCCAGACTGTTCTTACGTGATTCAAACTTTTCCTTTGTCATTTACCAATCAAGGCAAAGAGATGATCGAGATGTACTTCGACTTCCGCCTGTACCGACTTTGGAAGACACGCCAGCACTCCAAACTCTTGGACTATGAGGACCTTTTGTGACGAAGAAACCTGGATAATGGGGGCAGCGGAGCCCTCCAGCGCCACGAGGAACCTGTTGAAACTGATCCAATGACTGAACGTTGCTCAACTGCAGTGCTCGACTATAAACAGTCATACCTGCCTTCATCCCGGGGAGGAGGAAGAGGCATAGCAGGGCAAGGAGGCTGAGGACGGACTCAGATATGTGGTGTCTCTGCTCCTCCTCGTTATCCGAGCAAGGATCAAAGAATAACAAAAAGGGTAGAAAAAAATACACGTAAAAGAAAAAAAAGAGGAGAAAGCAGAGACTTACTGGATTGCCACGTCTTAAGTCACCAACTCTCTTTGCTTCTTGAGTTTAAAAGCAAAAAGGAGAATCAAAAGTTCAAATGTGTTATGTGAAATATCATTTTAGTCACCCCTCTGTTGTAGGGACATACTTTTTGAGGCTGAAAAATCACGGGAACTCATTCTGTCATGACGTGGTTCTGTGTTCTGACTGGACCCGGAGACACGAGCTGTATCTCAATTCGGGTGCCGCATCCTCCATAGGCTGCATTTGAAGACCAAATGTGTCACAGCGGCGTCTTCTTTTCCCGAAATTGGAGGATCCAGCCGCGTGAAGGGAGAATATGGCGTCCCCAAACGTACCGTGAACAGTGGCCAAGCAGGCTATGAAGCTCGTGCCTTCGTAGATCCTTAGAAGGATGCGGCCCCTGATTTGAGACACAGCTATACATATACATAAATAATCCATATGTTGATGTGTGTATATATTTATATATATATATATATATATGACATGAATATATTAGCATAGCTTTAGTCATGCAAATAATACTCCATATGAAAATAATGATGCATCATTTATTTTTGATGTGCATTGTTGTGCAGTTTCATATGGAAATACTTTGGAATAACTCAGGTTTTAGCCATGAAGTAATTCATTTGTTTGTCTATTCTATCAAGATATTGTAATCTCCCATCGCCATTGCTTGGTGTGAATGTATTCTCTCTCTCTCTAGAAATGTATCTTTGGTTTGAGGAATTGAGCTTCATGTTTTGGTAAAAAAAAAAAAAGACGAAGAAGGAAAAAAAAAGTGTTGATTTTGCGTGCGAGTGTGTGCGCGTGCGGATGTTTTCCATGTTTAAAAAACAGAAAACATGCAGATGTGTTGTGTGTATTTTCTCTTTCTGCTTCTTTGTTAAAGCAAAAATATTTGTTTATCACCTTCCTCCCCCGGCGCGTTCGCGGGGGGGGGGGGGGGGGGGGGGGGGGGGGGGGGGGGGGGGGGGGGGGGGGGGGGGGGGGGGGG
>JAVQJL010103962.1:0-31647 GCA_036024295.1 Nannoperca obscura
ACACACACACACACACACACACACACACACACACACACACACACACACACACACACACACACACACACACACACACACACACACACACACACACCCCACCTTCATGTCTCTCCACCACATCCTCCTGTGCAGCTGTTTGGCTCGGCTACTGAAGGCAGACGCGTTGTCTGATAGGCTCTCTGGAGCACCACATGACCGCAGCACAGACGAGGATACGTGAGGAGAAAAGTAAATTGGAGAAGAGAGAGAAAGAAAAACACTTGTTAATCACCAAGAAAACACTAAGCTGGCTATTGTTTTGACTTTGATTTCGGATAAGGTGACTCAAAGCGCCTGGTGTTAGTGTGTTATGCTAGCCGTGGCTCTGCTGAGATCATTCCTATGAACAGTTTTTTTAATATATTTTTTTATCAACCATTGCCATGAAATGTTGATAAATTTTATACATGACAGAGCAAAAACAGACCTCCTCCCTTCTGTCCTTGTTGTGATCAGACTCCAAAATGCTCACCCACACTGCTCTCTGCCTCTCTGTTTCTTGGATACTGTTGCTAACTTGATGTTTATGCATTTTAACAGGAAAGTTACAGCTCCCTAGCGTGCTGGACTGTAGTTGTCCAAGCCCCTGACCCTCTTAAAGAGTCTTTGTGTATGGCGTGTCTGCCATTTCCACGTCCATGTGCCTGTAAACGACCTGTTGCTACTACAAAGAGAAGCACTCAGACAAGGCCTCGTTAATCTCATGGAATTTAAACAGGTTACCTGCACATGGGTCAGGGAGCAAACTGCAAGTGTCACATTATATTACACTGCTCACATAAAGACATCTATTCAGGACAACACGCACTGTAGAGACACGCAATCAGCCACACAAATGTCCACAGGCCCACAAATACCACAAAACTTACACATATGCAAAGACCGGTCCAAACACACGCACACAAATGTGTTCCACAGGTCTTGGTTGGCCGGTGGACGTGATAGAGAGAGCTGTTATACAACATCTGTGTGGATGACATGATGAGCCCTAACAGACTGGCAAGAGACACTAGCACTTCATCCATGGAGGAGGAGGAAGAGAAGTCTTGCTGAAAGCCTTGCACGTGTGCGAGGTTGTGTAATGGAACGAGCTCAACACGTTTCACACACCTGCTTGATGTGCACCGAGCGAACAAAAGACCGGGGCCTGTAAAAGCTTGCAGATACACACCTGGTAAAACACTAACACCTTTGAAGTGTACAAAGCATATTTACATGCAATCACCAGCTACTACTGTGCTTCCTGCAGGAGAAGAGTTGTACTAAGTTGTTCAAGTTGTATACAAGACAAATTATACTGTACAAGGTAATGTTTTGTTGATTTTTCTTACTCATACATTACATATTTCTGCAAGGTTTAACGTAGAACTGCAACAATTAGTCGATTAATGGATTTGACGAACAACAAAAAATGTACCCGCCTCTATTTTGATAATCAAAGAATCATTTTTCATGCAAACATGCCAAATATTTGGTGGTTCCTGCTTCTCAAAAGTCAGGATTTGTCATAATATGTAATAATAAACTGAATATCTTTGAAATGTGAAGACATCACCTTCAACTCAAATTATAACTGCATTCTTTTTACTATTTTCGGACAATCTGGCAATAGTTAGCTGCAGCTAGTTTAATGTAAACTTGTTTTTAGTTGGTTCATTTAACAGACAAAGAAACTGTACATGTAGCACATCCATTCGGTCAGTAAATGTGTTCCTATGCATGATGCACTGGTATGAGTTGCATTTGTTTTGGAGTGGATGATGATGCCCACTCCATGTACAGAGCTGTGAAACTGAATTTCTCTCCGGGGACAATTAAAGTCTTAAGTCTACACAGTTCTGCCTTTCTGGGGCAGGACTCACATCCTCCAAATATTTAATGCAGAGAGTTGATCATTTGTCACTTCTTATTGGCAAAACATGTCTATGCTAAAAATATGCTATGCTTGTCTCACATGCAGGCAGGTTTGAGATCTCACCAGAGATACTTAAACCTTCTTTGCTTGGTTTAAAGATACATTTAGGATCACTGGCCCTCATTAACATGCGTATTTCTAACGGATACACATTTTCCCATTAACATGAGCAAATGCCCAAAAAGATCCATGTGCAAACCATGTGTAAGCTACAAAACACTAAACATTAAAACAAGCCAGACTTCGAAAACATTTTATATCATTTTACTTTGGAAATCAACAACAAATCAACACATTTATTTTGCACACGTTGACACACATGTAAACACACTCTATCCCGTGTGACTCACCCGACTTGTCCTGCAGGTCGTCGAGACGCTCGCCCCTCTCTATCACCTTGGAGATGTTCTCCTGCATCACATCGATCACCTCATCGACCTGCGACTGCACCCTGACGACAACAAGTTGGTGTCAGACACAGAAACGCAAACAATACACATGAATCAGAAATGATAAAAGGAAGCGTTTGTCGAGGATTTTTTCATTTTTTGGTAACCCACCACAGCACAACAATATCGTCTTCTCTATATCTAGCCTTGTCCAGTTGGCGGGCAATAAAAAGCCTGTCAAATCAATTCAGCCTCACTGGGTCCTGCCAGCACCTGTCACCAACAGTATGTGCAGAATTATGCTCAAATCATTGCTTTATTCAAGGTACTCATACCTGAGAATGACATGACTAGTCCAGATTACTCTTATTTCAAAGTAAGTCTTAGCAGAAGCTCTTGGGGGGATGCAGGGTCAGTGGGAGGGAGGACATTGGCAAAGAAATTAAAAAGGTGGAGAGGCTAACAAGTGACATACAGGACAAAGGAATTTATCTTCTCAAACAACTGGTCAAATTTTCCAGCACCATTACACTGATTGTCTCAGACAAGGGACAGCAGGAAATGATCAGTCTTGGATTTTAGCTTGATTGCACATAACATTAAACATTCAAAACCGATATGCAGAGCAAAACACAGCACCGGGAACTGGGGGGACATAAGAAAGCATAGGCTGCCACAAACACCGAGGGGACCTGACATCAGGGGTTCAGGTTCAGACAGACACGGAGGTGAAGGGCCTGGGCAACGTGCATGCAACATTCCTGGATTCTGTAATGATGGCATCTGGTTTCATGTGCTCACAACAATGGCAAACTGTCCGGTATGAACAGAGCGTGGAGGAACCACTCTGGATGCCACAGTGACCTCTGCCTTCTGGCTGGAGGTTAATGTGGAAACTGCAGAGGGACCGGGACGTCCTGGAAAGGTTGCACAATAACTTGCACAAGGCAGCCTCTCTCGTAGTCTTACACAATACCGCTTCTGGTAAACATGACGGACTACAGTTGCATAACACCAACACCAAAACTCAGTAGTGCTGGCAATACCGCGAGGAATGTGTTGGTACTTACTGCTTCATTTTGTCATTCTGAGGTCCAAATCTGGGTCCTGTTGGCCCTCTCCTGGAAAACAGGCATTAAAGACGCCAAAGTTACTATTTTAATGCATACATTTTCAACTGTAACAACTTTCTTTTGTGGGTAAATTGTAACTTTGCTGTGTAAAATGTGTTATTGTTCTAATAAAGTCAGTGCCTGAATAGAATATATCCTCGCACAAACTCACAGAAAGAAGTCTTCCTCCTCATCAGAGTCCTCCTCCAATAGGTTCCTCTGTAAAAGAGGGAAATGTCAGAAAAGAGTCAGCTCTGGATATTGAATGACTACTGTCTCCTAATCAGAGAACATGAGGGGAGCTGGGACCACAAAACGGGAATCTTCACTACAGGCAGAAAGCTCTCCTACTGTTGAGGGGCAATGCTGGGATTGAAAACCAAACTGATTTTCACACCAGTGCCCACTTCCACTGTTATTTTGAATATATCACCCGGTTTACTATATCACCTACAGTGTGGCTTTGCTTGTGGATAAGGACTAACAAGTATGAATGGACAGAATTGAGTAATTTAGCACTATGGGTGAGGAACAAGCTCCAGTACCAGCATCTTGTCAGTTAAAAAGCCCAGACAGAGTAGATTCCTGAAACTCACAGCTAGCGATGCTGACACAGAGATATGTAACTCTGACAAGGACAATTAGTTTGCTGGGAAGCGAAAATGGACCTGAAGAGATTCAGATAAAAGCAAAAGAGGGAAGTTTCCGGGATCTCAGGGTAGATTATCTCACACTGCCATGATCACAACCATGTCTGAACCGCTGATGGATTTAATAGGGGCAGAAAGTGCCCTGTGTGAGATGCTATTCATAGAGAATTAGTGAGGACAGCTGCATTAAATTCTCACGGGAAGAGAATTGGACCAGGAGAAGAGTCTGGTTCTCATTGGATGGCAGACGAGGAGGACGATATTCACTGCTGCTGGGAAACAAAGGTCTTTACATTGCATGCATACAGTTTGGTCCATGGGTTTAGGAGTAGTTTTAATTACACTTGAATTATAGTATGCAGACGTAGTTTAGGTTAAATCTCCAATTCTTCAAACGTGGTAATCACGTCTGTCCCAGAGAAGGAAAAGCCTTGGATGTCCTGTGATGCTGACAGCTGACAGCCAATATACACATTTTATTTTCTTGCAAATATACTGTGGTCTGCAAAAAGAGCCAAGGGAATGGTGGCCATATGATCATAAAGAACTTTATAACACTGTCCTTCTGTACCACATCTTTCTTTCCACTGTCTGGCCGGGGAGAGACGGGGAGAACTGGTAGCTATTATGAGAGGACAGGAGGTAGGGCAGTAAAAGGAAAGCAAGGAAGGTGGAATGGGAGCATTTTGTTATGCAAGTCTCTCCGTAAACTTAGCCTTGATCCCAGTTCAACACAATAACAAACAGGATCACGCAGAGGAAACAGAGGACCGAATAAAGTACAGAATCACAGGCAGGGCAGGGAAGGTGGAGGTGGGTGGGAGGGGATGAACACTTTGATGAGAACCAGACATTTGGCCACAGGAGTTTCTTCCCTTACCTCCTTCAAAAGTCCACTCTCTTTTGTGCATTCCCACACTTTTCTTTCAGTTTTTCCACCAAGCTTACAGCAAAATCTGCATCTTACATCAACATCAGCTTTTGACTATGATTGACATTTCAACTTTAAAATGTGCCGATTCTTTCAACATTCCCCACTTTTATGATTTCTGTGTCAAGGATAACCATGCATAACTATTTTTATCTAAATCTTAATCGATTCCCATCCTGCATTCTGTTTGCTTCCTCCACCCCCGGACTTATTGATGATGGCGACAAGCCTGGACCCAAACACCACCACTCCCTCCATCTATGTCTCACCCTCTCGCTGCGAATGGATCCTGTGACCTCGTCGTCATTGAGGTGTCGTTTAAACTTGGGCGGCATGTTGTCTTCAGGCTGCTCCTCCGGATCTGGCTCCCTCTGTAGGACAGGAGGAGAAGGGGATCCATTATTTGGATCGGTGCTACACTGAAAAAGAGCTCTATGAAAACATGGGCCCTGTTGCACATGACACGGCAGCCTGCTAAACGAGAGTAGTCTAATATTGGTAGGTGGAAGTAAGTGAGTGATTTGACTTGCAGGCATAACCACAGCCAGGTCCTGCCTGGGAAACAAAGATAAGGTGTGAAATCCTTAAACTAGTCTCTAAATCTCAGTAATGAGATGCTGCAACATGTTAAGAAAGCGGTTCTTCCATTATGCCAGTGTCTCTGAAATAATATTTTATGCATTGCGATTAAACAAAGAAATAACAAATATTAAAATATCCTATTAAGATGTCTTAATTCCTAATCTTTTTGGTGTGCGCAGGCATTGAGTCTCACTAGCTATGAAAGGAAATGTCATCATAGCTCTGTGCGCCTTTGGGTGAAAAACTCTATGTCGGATGTGGAAAACATGCTGTTCTTCCAATTATACCCCCTCGAGTCTGTGTTTGGGTGTTACTTTTTTCAAAAAGCCTTCCACAAGTAACGGTGCGACAAAACACAGCGGTGCCTCAATAAAGTGCCTCTGTGACACTGAACTAAACAACATGTGATACTGTAACCATCGGGGGGGTGAACACAGCAGTTTCACACATTCATCACCTCTCCCCGTCCAACAATTCAACTTATACCATTGAATCCAGTTCAGTCGGACGCTGTGGCTTTCTCAGCAGCGTCCTTTTCTGGCACTGTGGTTGGAAAAAGGCCTTTCAGTGACCAGGAGAGGAGAGGAACTTTCCAGTAAACAGAGAAGTGAAGCAGGGGACGGGGCTCTATCTGAAGCAGCGACAGTGTGAAGAGACACAGAAAGAGAAAGAGGAGAAGCCAAGTCTAAGATGTTAGGGTTGCAGAAGAGAAACTTTAGACAACTACTCTATTTCAAGAAAGAACTTTTAAAAGGTGCACTCTGTAAAAAGAAAAATCTGCATTGGATTCATATCAAAGCTGTGATTTATATTTATGACAAAAAAAATCAGGTTTGAACAAAATGCCTGAGGAATTTGCATCATGATAACCAAACGGGAGGCTTGTAGATTATTAATGATCACAATAAATGTATGGATTGCAACTTTAAGCAAATACCAAGAGAAGAATGCAATACAATGCCCACACTAAAATAATCAATTTCTAACAAGGGAGGAAAACAAGATGCAGCGTTCATTGAGCCAAGAACATCTATTTGTAGCAGAGTACTGTTATTTAGCACTAATGTAATGGGTTTAAGGGAACGAACGAGGACTCCTTAAAGGAGCCAGTACTGAAAATAAAAGCTGTTCTCAGGAACAGCAATTACAATTATAACTTTAGCTGGTTAAGCTATTTGTTAGCATAGATGTACGTTAGTACATCAGAATATCGTTGTCCACCACATTTTAACCATTACATTACTACACCACAGTATTTACAGTAAGAGGGGACCAATGTACACCGAGATAGCTAGCTACTAGCTAATTTAGCTTGTTCGGACCGGGCGCTTTATTGACAAATGTAGCTACCCAGCTAAGCTAACCAAAGCGAAGGATGCTAACGTGGCTGGCTACCTGCTGTTTCCCTCAAGATCCGATGCTCGACGCTGACGAACACAAATACACAGACACGCGGGTATTAATCCAGGGTTTTCGGGTTTCGATGTGGCTTTATGGTTTTGTCACTTTCATTTCAAATGCTGTCCGGACGATGAGACAGGATTGTCATTATGGATACTAGCTTGTCAGTTCTCCGTCTGAATCAGCTGAACAGGAAATGAACACAAACAGCTGGAAGAGGGGGGGCGCCGCAGATGTATGACAGCGTGGGGGAATATTTTACTTAATCGTCATTTATATTCTTTATGCAACAAATATTCCTTTATATAATTCCTTTATTATATTAATTAAAATGTACAACTCGTTGGCACTACTCTAAATTAACCCATACATGTAAATAGAAATAATCGTTTACTTTACAGATTTTACATATTACAAATAAGATCAGTGTCAAATTAAATTCATAATTGTTATAAATTAAACTACCCAACAGTATTTGAAGTAAATTTAAATGAGCTTCACCTCAACTAATTCGGTACAAGTACTTTTATGATACTTTAAGCACAGGTTGCTGATAGTGTAATACTAGTAATAATAGTCTAATTAGTCTAATAATAGTCATATTTAAACTGCAGTATTTCTACGCTGTTGTATATTTACTTTTACTTTTACTGAAATTAAATATTTGATTACATCCACCTCTACCTGTTTTAGGGCATATTTCTGCCCCGCCTGTAGATGGCAGCAGTGCGCTTGACACGCTTCAGCGTGATTGAACTTTGACGAGAAGAAGAAGACAAACTTTTACCGGAAAACAGCATTGGTTTAGTTGGTAAGCTACTTGTTATCACGCTGCCTTTACAGACAGCGTTATATTTTTTACATTTTCCTGAATTCATTAGATTTTAGTTTCTGTTATTGCAGGCAGTTTAAAACAGGCTCTGTGTTTGTTGCTGTTTCTCTGGAGCTTCTCACAGTCTTCACACAGCATGCATAGTGCTGGAGGCAGCGCGGGTCAGTCTCATCCCCTGTTTGGAGGAGCGCTGTCAGCTGTCATCCCTCACAGCGCCACAGACACCAGTGAGCTGCGGGAGATCCCGGACAACCAGGAGGTGTTTGTCCATGCACACACCGACCAGAGCCTGATCGTGGAGCTGGTAGAGTACCAGGGTCAGGTAGCTGACCAAGACGCTGCCAGGTATCACTTTGAAGACATCGCAGGCAGTAACAAAGCTGTAGGGCCAGGCGCTTTTGAAGTGACCAGTGTTGTGCCCCTGCCCAAATCTGAGGTGTTCCTGTCAGACTGCAGCTCTGCCTGGATGCTGACTGGGACGCAGTGTGTATCCAAATTCAACGAAGAAGCCAGGAATACAGTGACCCTTCACCTGGGTCTCTTCCGTCTGCCACAGTTCTCCACAGATGTGCTGATAACCTTCAACGACCCGCAGAGTATCAGCCCTGACAGCAGCAGTGCTGCTTCAGTGGGGACACACGGAGAGCCATGGACGGTGCAGGACTTTCAGCGCTTGTTGCAGACTCTGACTCTGCACAACCCGGGGCTGTTTGGGTAGAACTACTGCTGCTTTCTCAGCGTGGGACCTCACCTGATTTCAGATTTAGTCTCAGGCACATTTGAACATATTAGGCATATGTTTCGCTGGGGCCTCAAGAGAATCTGGCCTGCAGCATGCTTTGGGTCCCAGCCCAAAGTTTTGGAAGCAATTCCTTTGAGCAGTGGTCGTGTCCCTATCATGACACATGGGAATACATGTTCTGTTCTACCTTTGATCGGGACTTTGTTCTGAATAACTGAACCAAACATCTCATGATATAAAGATAGTTTTGTCATAATAAAGATTTTGGAAGAACATTTTTGGAATATTTCATCATCTTGGATCACCAGATTTATTTGTAGGCTAAATATGTTCCGTGAGAAATGTCATATTTGAAACGAATAACAAAATGTCATAGACATTAACCTTTCTGACCCTCTGTTTCCTACCACATTCTCCTTTGCCTTCACATTCTACTCACTCGAGCATTTCCTCCTTCCTCACTTATGCCTTTCTTCCTTTATTTCACCCAACTTGTGCTACACTGCTCTAATCATGTTTTTTACAATATGACGGTAATGAAAACACAAGTAATGGCAAATGTCAAAGTAGAAGTCAAAAGGTGAAAGATGAATAGAGATTCCACATATAAACTCCCTCTGGAGCATTTAAAATACAGGTAATATTCACAGAGCCCTCAGTGTCTTCAGTGGGACTTGAGTTTGATCATAAAGAGTGAAAATTGAGATGATGAGTTCCAGCAGGAATATATATTAGGTCATCTGTTTTCATCGTGCACTACAGTGGCCTCATGGTGGAATAATTCATTAGTCTGAACCTTGGAAAACCTTGGAAACACTTCTTGCAAGGGTGAGTTTGGTGAAGCACAAAATTTATGGAATGGAAATTGACTCAATAATTGTTACTTTGAAGGTGAAACCCTTTCAGATTTGTAAGACTTAAGTCATACAGAAGCTATTTTCCCTTTTTATTTATAAGAAAGCTGTTTTTGACGAGTCTTCTGTTAAATAAAAGTCATCACAGCAAGGGAATTCTGGTAAGTCTCACATAACAAATAAGAGGAAGTACAGTCTGTCTGCCCAAAGCTACATCAAGCTTTTCTCATCTTGTGCAATCATGACGGATTAAGATCTCATAAAGCCCGACATCCTTTCCTCTAAGTGATCCCAGTGTAGCACATTCCTGCATTAACCACAACAACATCCACAGTAGCACAACAGCAAAACCTCCTCCTGTCTACCTTGGATAAACATGCTGTTACTGGTTCTCTTTGTAATAAAATCTGAAAACTTCCTGCATCTGACCTGATGGGGGTTTTGGATCAGGCATCTGACTTAAAGGTCATGTCAGGAAACAATTTTTGAGACAATATGCACTTAAATCTTTGTCCAGGTCCCGAAAAGAACCTATTACAGAGTGGCAACTGGGCTACTGTAGTGCAGTGGTCTCTCAGTTTAATAAAATAATAACTGTCTTAGGGTCTTTCATTTGGTTTAGTTATCAGAGGAAAAACATCAGTAGAGTCATTATTATATAAAGAAATCATGTTTTTCCTATTCCATTAATTCTTTTATGGATATCCAACTATTCAGGCCAGGGGGCTATTACTTAGAGGACAAAAGCTAACATGTGCAACTCTTCACACTAAAGTGTCTCTGATGTTCGCTGGTTCTAAAACCAAATACTGAGAAACGCTGCAATAGTTGGACTGCATACATGTAAGAAAAAAAGATGTAACTACATGGTACCAGTGGCAGAACTCTTGTTCTTGTAAGCCTGAAAATAAATTAATTAATAGTGTCCTTGTGCTTCAAGGTAGAATATATTATTATACTCTCCATATATAAGCCTCAGTATGCAGGGGAACAAAACTACATTCATTCATGTTACAGTGAACACAATACAAACATATCAAATAAAAATAAGACAAAAAATAAGAACAAAGAATTTGAGAGAAAGCGCAAGTATGTTGAGTGAAGTGCCACCACACATGTAAAGATGGTGCAGTAACAATAAAAAGTTCTCATGAATAAAAATGCACATAACCAAATAAGCCTCTGTTGGCTTTGGAACCTAATTTTAATCACTATATTCAGGATTCATATTATAACAATTATATATAATTATAATATATATAACAAATAACAACAATTTATTTATGAGACAAATGTAGTCATATCATGTGTTATCTAAGCTTTAAGTATAGGTATCATATTAAAATACATTTATGTCGTTAATTTTAGGAAGTTTTGAAAGTTAGTTTGAATTGGGGTATGTGGCACTTGAGCTGTTATTTACATTGCATGAAGATTTCTGAAGGTTACCCCGATGTTGTACAACAGTGGAAATGCCATCGAAGTATAACCGTAAGCTGCTGTCATGAGTGGACTCAAATGAAACAACACCAGATGTTTTTGTAACAATTCCAACTCCTTCTTTGCTGACATTGTGCATCTTAAAGCTCTTAGATTTTGAGAAATGCATACATCAGTGACAGTAACTGTGCTGACTCTGAGTCACAGAGGAAAAGAGGAAAAAGGAGGGATGCCTTCATAGTGATGTCTTTGACTTCTAGTGAATCATCTAGTCATCTATCATGTTCTGTAAAAAAAACTTAAAGTCTGAACTGAAGTCTCCCTGATGAAGACAAAACACCTTTCCTGTTCCTTCTCACAACAACCTGCTACTTCCTGACAATTCCCCAAACAAAAGTAGAGGTCTAAACACACAGAGTGGTCCAGTCATTTCACGGTATACAGCACCTTCTTTTACAGGCTGGATATTATTATTAATAACCAAGTGCAAAAGTTTATTTGTACATGATTAGAAAAGCTTCATATAACATAAATGATTGAGGAAAGCATGGAATTGAAGTGGATAGAAAGTTAAAGTAGATTATTATTAGTAGTAGTATTTGGTTAAACCAGAAAAATAACATTTCAGTAGACTGTTAACATTAGTTGTTTCTACTGTCTTCTGGTTTCTCTGAGGATGCTTGTATTTGTGCATGTATGCCAATTTCACACAGAATTCACAATTTGTCACAGATGTATGTATAGTTCCTGCTCAGACTTTCAGCTCCAGGGTCATTTATTACCAAAACTCCCTTGTTGTCACCGTTGTGTTTGTACTGAACACCCCACCACACACACACCCCCAACTTCTCCTTCCCTCGCCAGCTCCAGCATCCAGTCTCGGCCACAGAGCGGTCTGCTGCTCTCATCAGGATCCTGGAGGTTTTTTTAAAAATATATAATTTATGCTCTTCCGCGAGTCTACCTTTGTCAGTCCTTGGAAGCAAAAACTCAAAAAGTTGTCTTTAAATATACACTGTGGAACAATGAAACAAGTCTTGCAAAAGTTTCTTTCCATATTATTTGGAGGATATTTTTAACATGCTCAAATCATTAAAGGTCTAACCAGTGACACAGCGAAAGAAAGAAATAGGGAATTTGTTTAAAAATGAACAAAAAGTTTATTCAAAGTAAGGGGAAATTATGCATCACATGTCCACTGCAGATTCTACAAGTAGACATTGTGATCACAAATCTGTTATCTGCCAAACTCAAAAATAAACTATTTCTTAGTAATAAGAAGTAACTTCTGCATTGTCAAATCTGATGACTTGAGGTATGATGCATTTCGCTCCAGATTCAGAACCCAACTCTTTAATCCTCCAGCTTCTTCTTCTTGCCCTGTGGTGAGCTATTGTTGGTTTGACAGAAGTGCTCCGACATGGCAGCAAGTGCCCGGTAGCGATGAGAAATTGAATTCTTCACTTCTTTGGGCAGTTCAGCATAGCTGCAGGTGAGAGGGAAGCAGTTCAAGTTCAAGTTTCAAGTTTTCGTTTATTTATCATATGCAGTTAACACAGGATAAACATGCAATAAAAATGTGCTGGACAAGAATCGGTCAGCTCAGCAGAGCAAAAATATAAAATATGAGGTATAAGAGTAAGGAAACAGAATCTAAGTACAAGTTAACAATAGCCATGGTAAGATATAAAAGGCCAAGTTAATAGTTAGTATGATATGTTTTTATGCATGACTCAGTCATCATGAATAGTGTCTTATCATAAAATAAAAGGGATCATTACAATGATGCATTTACTTATATGAAGTAATCTGCAATGCTCATCTTATTTCTAAACTGAAAGTTGAGTGTTGACCTCTGGCTCCGCCTTGTGGTATGATCTGGAAAATTCAAGCAGTCTTTGCTTACGTTTGGTCATATCCCTCTGGCTGGAAACAGGGATCCCATCCAAAATCTCGAGGTCCCCTGGGTTCAACAATGTGTCCCTAAAAATATAAAAAGAAAAGAGTGAACAGAAATGTTTAAAAAAGACAAACATACAAAGACTGGGGAAGTTTAAGAGAGATTCAGACCTCTGTTTTCCCTCTGAAGAGCTGGATTGGTTCATCTTTCCCAGCAGAGAAAGCAAAAGTGCAGAGAGCCCACGCTGACTTATCTTCAAACCCAGCTAGGAGTTTGTACAAACCTACAACAAAACATTTAACAAGGAGAGAGATACCAAAAAAGCTAACTTCACTCTTTCTATCCAGCTTTAATTATCTCTGTTCAAACATCTCAGCTCGTTTCATCTATTGCCGTACTTACCTTCTGGCTTGAGTTTATCCAGGAACCATTTTCTACAAAAACAAAGTTTAGCTGTAATTATTACTGTCCATTACTGCAAATTAAAAATAAAATGGGATGCGAAAGTTATTCTACTAACATGTAAGGGCCAGGCAGGCCTCCCAAAGCCTTGAAACACAGACAGGTGTCCTCCACTATGACTGGCCCATCAATCTGAGGGTGCAAAACAAACAACATTACATACATTTCAATCAATAACTCAGAATATCTACTTGCATGACATTATAATTACTGTACCTGCCGTGCAGCCTCCTTACACTTCTGTATGGAAATCTCATCTGGCTCTCCTTGGTATTCAGGCACTGGATAAAGAAACGTTTAGGTGAGCAATGATTATGTAAAAATATTTTATCTCCTGGTGGTTTATCTTTTCATACTTACAGTCAATCTTTTTTGACACTAGTTTGTATGGGAACTTGTCTCCTAGGATCTGAATGACCTGATGGATGATGCCAAAAATAGAGTAAAGCATAAATGTAGCAGGACTGTTTTGTCAAATGAAACAAGAGTTTGAGTTAAATTACAGCTCATTTCCACTTCTTATATTTAGCAACAGTCTGGATCAGCATGAAGGCAGTAACTGTACAAGTACCCTGTCTGACACGGTTTAGACTGGACAGCACCACCGTACGCATACTATCAGTCTCAGGCTCGAAATGTTTGACTCTTACCTCTTCGAGTTTTTTCGCGTTTCCAGTCACGAAGACCACAGACCTTCCTGCCGGCACAGCCATGATGAATGACACCCGGAGGACTAACAATATCGGACCGAACACTTCCGGCTCAGCAACGGCCAATAAAATCTGCTCTGAGAGCCTCAACGAATCATCGAGCAGTGTGTAACCCCGCCTTCAAAAGCACCCTCCAATCAGCGCGCGGTCCTGCCAGCAATGCAGTCCGGCTTGAAAAGTCAGTAGTGCAAGGCCCCATGTGGACAAGTGGCTGTAAACAGACTGTCACGGTACACTGACACGTTTTGGGCTCTTGTGACCACTGCAGCCGACAATGAGTCTCTTACCTCGCACTGCCGAGGAGTTCAGCTCCGCAGAATACTGGGAGAGGTTTTTTAAGAAGCGCGGTGAGAAGGCTTTTGAGTGGTATGGAGACTACAACAAACTCTGCGGCGTGCTGCATAAATACATCAAAGTCCAAGATAAGGTAAGATAACTTGTTGAACATTGTCACCACTGCACATTTTAATACAGCATAAACTATTTGCGTTGACAATTTGCTTAATATTTCTATTTTCATTCACTTCCTGCCGATGTGTATGTATATATCAGTGTAATAAATATTCAAGACATTAAAATGGAAAAGTAAATTATTCTCTCATCCATTGATCGTTTTCTTCATAATCCACTTCCCGTCTGTGACCAGTAGTAGAAGAAGTATTCAGACGCTTTCATATGTAAAATAAGCAATAACACCATGTCAAAATACTATCTTAAGTAAAAGTACAGTGTATCATCATAAATATACATTAAGCATCAAAAGCAGAATTACTCATTATGCAATAAATGTCCCCTGTGAGTGTTATGTTATTAATATATTATATAGCTAATAATTCATTAACATGTATGTAGCATTTTACTTTTCTAAATGTATTTAGAAATACTAAATACTAAATGTATTTAGAAAAGTGCTATGTGATTTCAATAACTGTTGGGTAGTTAAATCTACAAAAATGCATCATATTTTTAACATTAAAGATGCATCATATGTTTTGCACATTTCATTTTACTTAAGTAAATTTGCTACTTTTTATCTCTGCCAATGAAAATAACGATGAAATGAATAAACAGTGTTTTGTACTTCTGTCCTTCAGGTGTTGGTGGTTGGTTGTGGTAACTCTGAGCTGAGTGAACAGCTGTATGATGTCGGCCATAAACATTTAACCAATATTGACATCAGTGAGACAGTGGTGACCCATATGAACCAGCGAAACGCTGAGCGCCGGCCTGGCCTGACCTTCCAGCAGGTGGATGCTACACAAACGCCGTACGAGGATGCCAGCTTCCAGGCTGCTCTGGACAAGGGCACGCTGGATGCCATGGCATCAGAAGAAGAAGGAGCACTGGCCAGGAACATGCTCACTGAGGTGAGAAACCTGTGGGTCAGGGTGTGCACAGACCATGTGCTTTTTTTCTCAATTGGTAGACTACAGTAGACTACATACATCTCTGCATTCTCGTCACAGCAGTTTTCTTGTGTCTGCAGGTGGGCCGTGTGCTAAGTGTCGGCGGCCGGTATGTCTGTGTGACGCTGGCTCAGGAGAGTGTGATCAAATTGGCTGTGGAGCACTTTGTTCAGCTGGGCTGGGCGTTGCGGCTCCACTGCCTGCAGGAGGAAAGTGGGAATGAAGAAGACTCCTTTGCTCTGCCTGTCTTTGTTCTGGTCTGCACCAAGTTTCGTCAGCCTATGCCCACTCCTATTCTGGAGATGTGTCTTGGGGAAGATGGAGCCCCTACTCGTCTCACACAGGTAGCAGAGTTGCTGTCGGCTGTGAGGGAGCGTCAGGCTTACTCTGTCTTGAAGAAGAGGCTCCGCACAGGGACAGACGCCACCTCAAACCTCTCACTCACTCTTTGCCACTCCAAGACTGGCCTTCCCAGATACACACTCACAGTACAAGATTGTCCCCCAGGTGCCAAGGTGCCAAGGTCAAAGCAGTTTGCTATTTTTATTGGTGAGCTCTCCTGTTATCTCATCATGTTTCTGCCTTCTTATGTAAGTCTACTTGTATTTTGTACTTTTATGCTTTTTTCCCCTCTGCTTATCCTATCAGTGCCTCAGGGCAGTGAGACGGCTTGGCTCTACAGCTCCAGTGAGGGGCGAAGGCAGCTGGCAGCCAGCGCTAACTTTCGGCGCCTGGTCATTGTGGCAATGCATAGGAATCAGGAGTACACAGACATGCAGGCTGTCCAGTCAGAACTCTCACCGATGGTGATGGACCTGGCTCCCCCGGCTATGCCAGCTAACCAGCAGGTAAACACACGCTCCTTTTTAGAAATGCTTTTTTGTACAATATAACATTTGATGTCATATCAGTGTATTCATTTGAGCTATCTGTCCACAAACAGGTGCCGTTTCTGTCAGTTGGAGGTGACTTGGGTTGGCGAGAGGAGATCAGCAGGGGGGTGAGTGAGCTGAGCGGGGAGTACTGTGTGGAGAATATCAAAGGAGAAGATGGAGAACTGTATCGGAGACTCGTTTTCCTGTCTAATGCTGCCCTCATCCAATCAGAGAGCCGTCTTGTCCCTTCAAATACTGGTCAGTTATTTTACCACGTCGTCTGTAATTTCTTATGCTCTCATGCAAAAAAGAAAAATAGTACTATAAGAGTTTTTTATAACGTAGATGTAGATTGGTAATTAATATGTATGCCCCTGCAGCATCAATTCACAAAAAGAAAAAGAAAAAGAAGGTCAAGCCAGCAGCACCTCCAAAAACATCCTCAGCCTCCCTGTCAGTGGACAGTGGCTTCCTCTGCTGCGCTCACCACGAAGTTATGGTGGCTGGCCTTGCCATGCTTGGGGTGGGCACGCCACAGAACAAAGGTCAGTACACGCCTGTTTTGTGCAGTCAAATTGAAGTGGTAGGGGACGATGTCAGGAGGAACCTAACAGCCACAGCGTTCCAGTGTCCTACATCAAAATGTCACACTCGATTGAGCTTCACCTCTGACTTTTTCATCCGTTGTATCTTCCTTCTTAGATGTTCTGGTGTCTGTGCTCCTGGTGGGGCTTGGTGGAGGAGGCCTGCCTCAGTTTCTACGGGACTTTGTGCCTGACGTTTTTGTTGAAGTTGTAGAACTTGACCCTGTTGTGATTGAAGTGGCAAAGCAATGGTTCGGGTTCCGACCAGATCATCGTTTGACTGTCACTCTTGGAGATGGCCTTGAACGCATCTATGCCCTGGAGGAAGAAGGTTAGTGAGGGATGAGTCGAAGAAATAAGGCTACACCAGCGAAGATATCAACAATACCAAGAAGTGACAATGGCTGTTTTCTTTTTCCTGTGTAGGTGGTCGTTTGTTTGATGTCATCATGTTCGATGTAGACAATAAAGATAGTACTGTGGGTATGAGCTGTCCCCCTGCTGCCTTTGTAGAAACCCCTGTTCTGCAGAAAGTCTGCAGCCTGCTAACCCCCAGAGGTACAGTATTTTTGACCATTTTAAATAGTTTAATGAAGAACATAAAAATAAAAAAATGCCCTTGTCCTCTTTCTATCTCCCTGCCATTGGACCAGGTGTTTTCTCACTGAACCTTGTGTGTCGGGACTCAGCCTTGAGGAAAAGCGTGCTGGAGCGTCTGAGCGCCGTGTTTCCGACGGTCCTCTCTAGGAAGATTGAAGGGGAGGTCAACGAAGTGCTTCTCTGCTCTCGTGGAGAAAATGAGACATCGGGCGCTGCTCACATCCTTCCATCTCTGAACCAAGCGGCAAAGAGTCTGCAGAGCGCACTGTGCTCTAACAGGACTGGAGCTAACAGCCGACCACATATTGACATTGCAGAGCTGTTAAAAGACCTGAAAGTAGAGTAAAGTTTGTTTGGGTGGGTGGGGTGAAGATACTGAAATATGAGAGTGAGTGATTTCACTTTGCCATTCAGTGCAATGTAATATAAAACTATTATGATGTATAACATACAATCACAAGTAAAGAACATTTTATCTTTACATCTCAATGTGGTAGAAATGTATTCCCAATATTTTAGATATTTGAACGTGCATTGCTGTTATTGTATTATTTCCCCATTAAATGTAGCCTTCAGTTTCTATTTGACTTGCTTCAGGTTTCCAGTGTACTACACGATGTTCACTGCCTCACTGCCAAAGAATGCAGAAGTGTTATTTACAGTAGATGGAGCTCGCTGCAGCATGTAGGGCTGCAGCAGAGCCCTACCCTCACTTGGATGTGTGGGATTTTAAATAGCTTTCGGCTGGAGGAGTGCGTGCTGGCTTGGTGTATGATATGTCAGGGTACTTTCATAATTGGTCACGAAGTTTGTCTATCTTTCAGGGGGTTGCCGAGTTAAACTTGCAGATTGCCGCGCATGCGCACTAAACTTGGTGCGTTAGCTGTCAGAGTAGAGTTTTCCTCTTATCCATGAACCAAACTCAGGGCTGCGAGCACCCGCTAGCTTCTTAAATGTATTCAGTGGTTAAGGTGAACAACGCACTGCCAGCTTTTGGAGTTTTTAAACGACAAACATGTCTATAGCGAGCTGTTTGCGGAGACTCGAAGTCTGTGAGTACAAACTTGGACACTATTGTCGTTACCAGACGCACTAACGGTAACTTAGCCTGCTAACAGCTGCTGAAGTCGCGGACCTTTTAAAGTTGGCACCGCCCTTCAAGAACAGTAGCATTTTTAGGTTTTGTACATTTTAGTAATGAAAGTAGCACAGTTGTAAGTAACCCTTAACCATGGTAGCTACTCTATCGACTGGTGTAGCGTAGTAAAAAACAGGATTTAAAGGAGCTGGACAGGTAACCCGGCTGCTCCGTTGCGATGGGCAACCGGGGGATGGAGGATCTGATCCCGCTGGTCAACCGCCTACAAGAAACCCTGAGCAGCGTGGGACAGAGCTGCAGCCTCCACCTGCCGCAGATCGCGGTGGTGGGCGGCCAGAGCGCAGGCAAGAGCTCCGTCCTGGAAAACTTTGTGGGCAGGTAAGCACAGCAGTGGATGTTATCAACGTACACAACCTTTACACTGCACTTACTCTAAGATTTAGATTTCAGCCACCCACCGCCGCTTTATAATAAAGCAGATCAAGCAATGAGCCGATGCTTTATAGATGACATTAATAAGAACAACGTCTGGCTTTCCAGGTTGTGATGATTCTCTTTCACTGTTAACTGTCCTGGACCAAAATCTATTAACAACAAACAACCCATATAACTCTTTATCAGATGGCTATTAGAAAGCAGGACATTTACTAATTTCTATGAATAGGTTGCTAACAGTTATAACTACATTATTACCAAATACAAGTAATACACAACCTGGCAATCCCAAAAAGAGTTTTCAGAAATGGGGTATAACTTATTATTTATTACTAACCATTAATAAAACCATTAGTTACCACTTATAAACCCCATCTTTTGAACAACACCCATACATTACAGACTGTTTGTAAAGTATATGTATCAACTGTATGTCTATGGTTAAAATGTTACAAACCCTTTCTTAATAAATCATCCCAAATGAAAGTGTTCCAAAAAACCGAATCTCTTATGTAATTTGACTTGTTCTGGTTAATTCTAATAAAATACTTTAAAATCTACGAATTATTATCAGTGAAAATTTGAGTTTTTGACTCATCAGAATCTGAATTTGTAATCTACTGCTATATTTGCTTTTAATGCTGAGAGTAAAGCCATGGCAACTGAGGCCCCAGGACATGCTTAACAAATCAGTTCCACTGATCTGAAACCACACTTCGGGGAACTACTGTAGAAACAATCAGACTCACTGTTGAAATCACTGAGTTTGTATGTCATGGTCGCCACCCTGTGCTAGTGATATGGTGTGAGTTGTTGCTAGTTTGAAGTGGTGGATGCCAGGTGTGGCAGTGTCTGCGTGACAGTAGCCAGCACAGCACCTTATCTGGGCTGTGTAGGTGCCGATGAATGAGAGGAGATTAACGTGGCCCCTGAGAAGTAATGGAATCAGTGTTCGTCATTTAGTCGACCAAAAACTGAGCTGAACTGAGCTTTTATTGAATTCACATCTCAGTCTGACCTTGTAATACATTTCAAGGGCCTTAAAATAATGCGGCCCATTCATGAATAACGGGGCTGCTTGGGTGAAGTTTAAAAGCAAGTGAGACTGCTTGGTTTGTGATGAGGAGACGAAGAAGTACTTCCATCCTGTCAGACAAAGAATGCCGGTGATTGAGTCAGTAGTTTCCTAGTTTCAGGACAGTGGAGCTCTGTTAACTAAAGGAGACGCATGGATTGTCCACAGCAGCAGGCCATCCAGGTCAGAATGTGTGTCGTTCCCACTATACAAGGCTGTTAATGCTTGCTTTCCCCCGTGTACAGTAATATGTTATTACATCTCAGTTCTTTGTCTCATGACTATGTTATGTTAGAGACTGTGCCAGCTGTTTGATTTGGGACAGGAAGCAGTAAAACAAACTTCCTGAATCTGGTTTTAATAGGAAAGAGGAGAATTCTTTTTTACCCTGTGCATCCTGTTTCTTTATAATTAACACTACATTTAGCTTTTAGTCTTCATCTGGTTGGGCTGATCGGGTTGCGGGATTCTCAGCCTTCCTGATCAAGTTGCTGATATTTTGGATAGTATGGCAACTGAAATAAAACTGAAGTATAGCCGACTATTAGTGCTTACAATGCTTTACCAGCAATTATTAGCAAGTTATGCATAGTTTATGTGAAGACATGTCAAGCTAATGTTTCAAATGCAAGTATGCATTGACATTAAATGCAGTGACAGTGTGTGTGTGTGTGTGTGTGTGTGTGTGTGTGTGTGTGGGTGTGTGTGTATGTGTATTCTTCTCCAATTCCGTCTTTCTTCTCCAACAGGGATATCCTTCCACGGGGTTCAGGAATTGTCACTCGCAGGCCTTTAATCCTCCAGCTGCTTAGTTCTAACACAGGTAGTTAAAAAACACTCATGTTTGCTAATACGGTCTGTGCATTCTGTGTCCTTCAGCTTGTATTTAAAGCTGCCACCAGATGGCGACGGTATTATATTTTCCAAGGGCTGAGCAGTCTGGTGGACTTGTCATCTTGTGGTCAGAAGTTTTAGTTTGCATCCTGTATTATTTTTGAGCTCTCTTGCTTCTGCTGCCCAGAAGCATGGTGACAGGATGTACAGCATTTACTAAAACATCTATAAATATTATCTTTATATTATCTAAAAAACAATCTCTAATGGCTTTTACAAACAACAAACAAATAAACTTGCAACCTGGTTCACAAAAGCTTAAAAAAACCCGCTAACATTTGATATTCCAATATTATGATCACATTATGAATCTATCATTGTTTAACTGTATGCTTTCTTTCCAGAGTACGGTGAATTTCTCCATTGTAAGGGAAAAAAGTTCACAGACTTCAATGAGATCCGCAAGGAGGTCGAGGCAGAGACACTCAGACTCACAGGATCTAATAAAGGCATCTCTCCCGTTCCCATCAACCTGAGGATTTATTCACCACACGGTAACGCACAGTGTGTATTTGGGTGTGTTCAACACGCCTTATCAAAGTATATTTCTCTGATGTATATATATATATATATATATATGTTTATTTGTATTCTGCATGTGTGTGTTTGCAGTGCTGAACCTGACTCTTGTGGACCTGCCTGGCATCACCAAGGTGCCTGTAGGCGACCAGCCCACAGACATAGAGTACCAGATACGAGACATGATCATGCAGTTCATCTGTAACGAAAACTGTCTCATCCTGGCTGTCACGCCGGCCAACACTGATCTGGCCAACTCTGATGCACTCAAACTGGCTAAAGATGTTGACCCACAGGGTAAGCCACGTGTGGGGTGTTATTATGTCCTGAGAATATGACTCTGCACCCTGATGTCTTTATGGGGATTAAATATCACATTAGTGCAATTACAGTGTTTATGTCTAAAGGTTTGAAGGAGTTGTCATATATTATTCATACTTCTACAGGCTGTAACATTTATTTTGTTTTTCATCTTTCTTTCAGGCCAGCGCACTATTGGTGTAATCACTAAGCTGGACCTGATGGATGAAGGAACAGATGCCCGGCAAATACTGGAGAACAGGTTGCTTCCCCTACGCAGAGGTGTGCTGTTTGTGGGCACGTGTACTTGTGTGTGTTGAGCCACATGGCTCTAATGTAGTCACACTGCATCCAGTGGAGGGTCTTTTGTCTGATATCAGCGGCCAGAGGCTCAGTCTCGTTCAAGTTCTCAGTCCCTCTTGTTTGTTTCTCTTTCTCTCCATCCCTTTGTTCACCATCTTTCTGTTTATCCACTCTTTAGCTTGTGCCATATGTTGTAAGATGGTCATGCACTTTGTATGAGTGTGTATGTATGTGAGAGAGAGCGAGAGAGAGAGAGACAGGGGAAATGGCAGGGCAGAGAGCTACTGTGACCGTGTACAGACTGAGTAAAGCACCACCAGGTGCTAGCTCCTTCATGCTTCTCCTACAATGCTAATGCATTAGCCATGGAAGCCCACTGAAATAACCGCCCTAGTAGCAGCATAGATCTGAAGCATTAGATGTGGAGCCTGGTGCTTTTACACCTATTACTGCACTAAATAGGGGATTTGGCTCACTTTATACCGCGTGCTCTGCTGTTGCACAAACATATTCATTTCCTGCTTGTATGCTATAGTCTTAATGGAACAACTGGTGATCTGGGAAAGTTCCCAAGGACACGTCAGAGAATGCAAGTTGAGAGACTCTGTCTTACATCAGAGTCCTTAATTGTTCCTTTCTCCTGTTGCTCATTATCTTCCTTACAATGATCACATGCTTGTCGTTTTTCTTTTCATCTCTTCCTCCCCAGGTTACATAGGGGTGGTGAACCGCAGTCAGAAGGACATTGATGGGAAAAAGGACATTAAGGCAGCTCTGCTTGCAGAGCAGGAATTCTTCCTGTCCCATCCAGCCTACAAACACATGGCTGAAAGCATGGGAACCCCATATTTACAAAGAATGCTTAACCAGGTTAAAAATGCTTATACAAAAACATAGAGAAGTAAATACGTTGTGCGTATGTACTGTTACTGATAATGTTTGTTTGCAGCAACTGACAAACCACATCCGGGACACTTTGCCAGCTGTCCGTAGTCGTCTGCAGAGCCATCTTCTGGCTTTAAACAAAGAGGCTGAAGAGTACAGACAGTATAGTCCGGATGACCCTACACGCAGGACCAAAACACTGCTACAGTCAGTGAAGCAGTCATTCTGGATGTGTGTGTGTGTGTGCGCCCATTTATTTTTATTATTTTTTATTATTCATATGTCAGTGTTGCTCTGTGTGTTTCTGTCATCCAGGTTAGTTCAACGCTTGGCTGTAGACTTTGAGAAGCTAATCGAGGGCTCAGGCGACAAAGTAGACACAATTAACCTGTCAGGAGGCGCCAGGATCAACCGAATCTTCCACGAGCGCTTCCCCTATGAACTGGTCAAGGTGCGTGTGTGTAATTCTATGTATGATTTTAGTTTGTCTTTGGGCTTATATAGCGCTCGTCATACAGTAGCTCCATTATTACTGTATGTGCAGCAATAACTGTGATGCTAAACTGTAATGCTGCTCAGCCAAGTGCTCGACTCTGACTGACAGTGTACTGTGTTTGTCTTAAGATGGAGTCTGATGAGAAGAAGCTGCGCCGGGAGATCAACTATGCCATCAGAAACATCCATGGCATCAGGTGTAGTATAGTGTTCTGAGCCAATGCAAAGTGTCAGATGCTTTTAGACCATATACATTTTTTGTTCCAATCTACCTTTTTTCCCTGTTTTCTTCCTCTTTCTTTCCCTATAGGACAGGTCTGTTCACTCCTGACATGGCCTTTGAAGCCATAGTGAAGAAACAGATATCAAGCCTAAAGGGGCCGTGTGTTAAATGTGTTGACATGGTCAGTCAAGAACTAATCACCACTGTGTACCAGTGCATCAGCAAGGTATACGTGTGTGTGTGTGTGTGTGTGTGTGTCATGTACTTGTGGGATGTACTGTGCGTTTAAGGATGTCAAACCTTTCTTATATCTGACCCCTGGTTTGTTTTCTCTTTATAGCTCAGTTCCTTTCCCAAACTGCAAGATGAGACAGAGAGAATTGTAACCAATGAAATACAACAGCAAGAGAGTAAATGCAGGGACCAGGTCATTCACACACAGTGGGACATCACATTCACAAGCTAGTTTTGGATAACTCTACTGGATTTTGAAGTTTTGTGTGAGTCTATTTCTGTAGTTAATGTATGTCTGCTCTGTTCAGGTCTTGTTGCTCATTGACATACAGCTTGCCTACATAAATACCAAACACGAGGATTTCATTGGCTTCACTAAGTGAGTAACTTTATGGTTTTTAAAGTCTAAAATAACTATAAATAATAACAGAGTAAATAACATGAGCTCTTCCTCTCTCTCAGTGCCCAGCAGGCATACAACCAAAGCAATAAGAAGACTGTTGCAGGGTTGGCAGGAAACCAGGTGAGACTTTCAATAGAACTACATTGCTTTTTACAGTATTTTAACCATGCTAACCAAAGGGCATTTGAGAAGGTAATGACAACAGGCCATCTGTTGATCAGTTGGCCAGTCCACTGGTCCATGCCTCCAACATTTTGGCCAGAGTGAAAGATCTCAGAACAGTTATGATCCCCAGAAGATGCATCCGAAAGACTTGTGATTAGTGTTCCCAGAAGGTTTTACTGCCAGCTAAATAACCCCAATGATATCCCAAAATGTCATATCATAAAGACCATTGCTTTACCACAACCCTCCTTAGGCCAAGAAATAAGGCTATACACTTTTAAGCAAAACAAACCTAAGTATATATTTGTGCATGACTGCGTGATCCTCATAGATGATTGTTACCAATGATTCTCTGCAGTGCAGAATTAGAGTATGCATGGTTATAAACTAAATTTTTCCCCTCCATCTTAAATTGTGTCTTTTCATTTTCAGTGATGTCACCGTGCCATGTGCCAGCATTAATCATCATTAATCAACATTCTTAGATAAATGGGACATTTTTGTAGTTTAGGGTCCAATCATCCAACCAGAGTTGATCTTGGCTTTTCATAGCGATGCAGTCAAGCAAACATTAGGATTTTTTTAGTGTTAGACTGTTATGATTAATATGTAATATATTTATGTGACACATTTGAAAGCAGGAATAATTAAAAACCCAATCCCAGCATGGTAGTGTTTAGTCAGGGACCTTGATGTATGATGATGATATTTGTTGAACAGCAGTACATTTTAACCACCACTTAAAAAGAAAATGTTGTCAATTATTTACACACTTTCTCATGTTGCTTTAAAAGTAGTTAACTATTAAATGATCAATATCAATGTCATCCCCAAAACACCTAATATCACGAAAAACATTATTTCATCTTAATTTTGCTCCTTTATCTCCTGTTTTTTTCCTCCAGGGTGTGGCCCCTCTTTCAACTCTAATAGTAGGAGACCAATCTTTTTAATCCTGCTCACTCACTGCTACCTCTACTGGAAATATTTCTATGCAGGATTCAAGCTTAAGGGTTGTGGGTCGGCATGCTATTGATGGCAGGAAACATGCACACTGGCAAAATGGCGTGTTGTAGCTTTATTAATCATGTTTTTCATCATGTGCATCTGATACACTGCTAATGTTTTAAACTCTTTCCCTCTCAGTTTCCGTTTGTAGTATTCTTCCTCTCTGTCTCAACCCAATCATCTTTACCTTCTGCGGTTCCACTGCTCCACAAACTTGTGCAGATGTTAATATTTTCCCAGTTTTCAGGATGTATGTCGTTTCTTTGTATCTTTATGTCGGCTCATACTTCCTGTTCCCTTATTCGTCACACATCTGCCTTCCAGTCTCTTCCATCCTTCCAGAAGTGACCATGTGTTTGCTCACTTTTGTTTCTGTGCTTATTTTGTGCATCTAGTCTTATCTTTGACCACTAATGTCCAGTGGTGGTCAGTGAAATGGTTTAGCAATTATCTGTATCATATATCTCACAAATGTTTACCTGCAAAACTCTTTCCCTTCAGTGTCAACTCTTTCATCAGCGAGGTCCACTCTCATTGTGTGGCCTTTCTACCTTTCCATAAACATGTCCTCTGAATGCCATTGTGCTGTCAGTCCTGCCATCTGAGCCTCTTATCATTGGCTGTTGTGCAGGTCGTACGCAAGGGCTGGCTGACCATTAGCAACCTCGGCATCATGAAGGGTGGAGCCAAGGAATACTGGTTTATTCTCACTGCAGAGAGCCTGTCCTGGTTCAAGGATGATGAGGTGAGGCATTCACACTCACAGTCATGCTTATATTAAGACGTGAGAAAATAGTGTAGTCAAGACACAGCAGTACACTAAAGTCTTCACAACTTTATTAACACATATCTCAGCATGAAACAGTGTGTAAATTGGAAAGTAATTAATTAAGCGGAAGGAAAATTCTTTCATCTATTGATATTTTTGTCAGCGTTTCAGTGAGGCCCCAGCAGGTTAATTGAAGCAAGCGGAAGAGCTTGTGGCGCTCTGCTCTGGTGTCAGTGGGGCTGCCATCTGTCTGCCTGTCTGTGCCTGCTGTACAGGAGCAGAAGGTCTGCACAGCAAGTGTAGACAGGCAGACACACCACAACAGTCTCATCCTGTCACAGTTGATGTCATGGGAAGAGGGAAGGGCAGAGTGGCAGGAAGTGAGATCAGAACACATCGTATTAGTCTGGATATAAACAACATTCACATCTGGATGAAAACACTGTAGACGATGCTGTTGCGGATGAAATTGAGTTGTTGTTTGACAGACATAGTTGAGTGGTTGGTAGAATGCTTGTACAAATAAGTTATTGTTCTTGGTCTTGGTTCTTGGTAACACAAAAATGACTCGAAGGCGGTGTTGTGGCTAAAGCGAAACAGACGGACCCTGCCTTTGTGGAAGCTTTGTGACATATGACACCATTGAATGCCCAAGTAAAGACCATCTTTAACCCTGTTTCTCTTCCCAGCTAAATGTTTTCTTTGCTTTTCTCTGCTGCCACCTGGACCTGCAACTGAGCCCCTCCATTTCCCCCATTAATTCCTCTGACGCCCCCCCCCCCCCCCCCTCCCCCTTCCCCTTACTCCCCCTTTTCTTCCTCTTCTGGGAGTTGAGGCATTTGGAGCAGCTCACTCTGACACAGCTGGATCTGCCCCAAGCCAAACTAAGACACACACACATGCACACGCACAGACACACACAGTCAGGCAGAGTTGTATATACAGTGTACAGTACACATGCAGAGTCTGATATAAACAAACTGGCATGCAAATAGTGGAGAAAAATATACACTCACTCAGACAGACACACGGTCACTTTTCAGATAAACACAGTATTGCTTGAACGCAGTGTTCCCAGACGCAGCCTCGGGCATGCATATTGTACACACACAGTGTTATAGGTTTGCAAATCAACTGACACTTAAACACAGACTTTGCACATCTGCGACAAATAATACAAAGACAGGCAAGCAAATATCTGTTAACCACATCAGAGCAACAACCTTTGGCTGTCTGAGCATCATGATGAGACACATCCAGTATGTTTCACTACAAGGACTGAAGCTGATGCAAATGTCTAAACCTTTTCCATTCATTTTGGTTCAGTTGGGATAGCATCTCCTCACTACATTTGAAGGTTTATCAGTTGTGGTTAGAAGGCCTTAGTGCAACGTCAGTCACCCTTGTTATTACAGAAGATCAAATCTACTGCCTTTCCACATGCATCTGTGTGCACACACAGTCACCCAAGCCAAACTTCTGCTTCTTCTCTCTTGCAGTTCCCGCTCACACTCTCCCCGCCCACACTACCTCCACAGACATTTGCTTTTTCTACCACCCCCCCTTTACCTCTTTTGCTTTTTCCTTCTCCTTTCTCTCCCTCTCTCACTCTCTCTGTCTCCCCCTCCTCTTTCTCCCCTTTCTGTGGTTGGCAGTCTCCCTGGGACTGTGCACATTCCTGGCTGGAAAATCTGAAGCTTTGTCCAAACACCAGCTTCCAAGATCTGCCCAGAGAAATCCCACATGGCTGTTTCTACACTACAGACCTCCCCTTTTGACCCCCCCCCCCCTCTCTCCTCTCAACTCCTCCACAGTCTCTCTCACAATCCCCCTTCTCTCCATCCCTGTCTAGTCTGCTTCTTTACACTCAAATTATTTAAGGTCTTGAAGGCCATACGGTGCATCTCCTCTCTGTGTACCCTCATACTGACCTCTTACTGAGAGTGCAACATAATAGTTCAGAGTTAAATCTCCACAGCACACTGAACAGACATACATTCCTTCACCCCTCAACTGCCAGGGCTCCACTAGGCATCCTGAAGAAAAACAGATGGCTCATGCCTATACACTTAATCTACACGCTCTCCTCTGTGTGTAGGTGTGTTTGAGGCCTGTTTCAAATCTCAACTCCATTAGTCTAAAGGAAGAGGAGACACAGCTTCAGACACAGCAGCTCTGATGTATGATACTTCAAGACCACCCTGACACCAATGGGAATGTGACACACACACACAGACACACACACACACACACACACACACACACACCCAGACACAAACAGTGCTATAACGTCTGTGAACACAAGAGTTATCATATTGCCACACAGATGCACATGCAGAAACTTAAAATTCCCAAAGAGAAATAAAAAAGGTTTAGAGTTTTCTCTACAATGGTTGTGTGTAAATGTCACTCAATGAATGAACTAGTTTGTAGCTTTTCTGCCTTAAATATTGGTAAACCAACAGTCAGTCACAAGATAAAGCTTCTTTTGCTTGAACGTACTGCATATAAACTGTTCTGCCATGAACATATGTATCACTCGCCATTAACAAAGACAATAAATTAAAGATGACAAATGCTATGAAATGGATGTCAGTGTGCTTGACTGAATATAGCTGCATTTTGAAGAGCTGAAAGCTGGTGATGGTGTATGCACATTTAAAGGCATTTACACCCACTCAAGCAAGAGACATCAGAGAATATTAGACCCTAGATTTGCCTCAGTGTAGAGTACATGCAGGTTTTCACATTGTCCTGAGTCTTGTCGCTGAAGCACTTCCTTGCACAGTCTAACCAATGTGCAGACTACTGTACACCAGTAAGATCCTGAACAGGTAGTCTGAACACTGGGATGACGGAGCAGGACCCTTTGTCACTTTCTCTTCCCTTCGGCCTCACATTTTCCCACTCTGGTTGTTTGCTAGCAGTCCTGCTCATGGCGGACGGGAGTCGCCAAAAGGTTTCCTCTCCTATTTTCTTGTTTCTTATCCTGTCTCAGTGTTGGGTCGCAAGACGAGGACTCTCACACACATCAGACATCCACTCCTATTGGTGTCCCTCCTCCAGAGACGTTGGGGTGGCTTGAGTCGGGCGTCCGCAGGGCTGTGTCCCGGCGTAGTATCCAGTCTTGACGTGGCACATTCACTCATTCAGCTCTGGATCTGCGTGTTCGCTCAGGGAAGGCATAAGGAAATTCAGGGAGTGAGAGAAGGAGAGAGAGTTAGGGAGGAACTTAGCAGCCATATATGGGTTGATGGGACCCATGGGGAATCAACTTTGGAGTGGTCTGCAGTTTCTCCCCACTTCTCCTGCATACACTCTCCTGCTCTCTATGTTCCTCAACCCTTCCTCTTCTACTCTAGCAAAATTAACCTCCCTCTATCCCTCTATCCCTCCTCTTCCTCTCTTCCTCATCTCTACTTTCTATTTCTACCCCATCAGAGCACCCTATGCTCTCTCCAGTCTCCTCCCCCTCTGTCTAAAGCGATCCCAGATGTTGCTGTATGAGCGCCAATCCCGTTGTGTCATTTTTTTCAGCCTCTGTTACAGGAAGTGGGCCCCTTTGAAAAAAAAAAGGTTAAGAAGAATGAAGGAAGAGAGTTGTAGGGTTCAGGGGAGCACTGAGAGAGGGAAGACCAAAATGTACTACCAGCATACTCACATCTCATACCACATGTGTGCATGTGCTCACACGCAGGCGCACGCACATGCATCCACACACACAGGCAACAACAACCGATTTTTTTGGGGGACATCCTCTTTTGCAGGAATGCTTTACTTAAGTCTCCTTTCTATTTCATATTTCCCCCTCTCTTTACCTCATGCAGGGCTTTTCCTAAAACCAACCTTTCTGGAAGCCCCCTTCTCAAAGGTTAGAAAGAGGGAGCAGAAGAGAGACGAGGGGGAAGGGCTTCACTTTAGGAGAAATGTTGTGTTAGAGCTTGAGTCTGAGTAATGACTTTCACATGTGAGCCGGCCTCTCTCCCTCTTTTTTTCGTACTCCTTCTCTCATTCCCTCTCTGCTTCAGTTCTCTGTACCCTGCCTCCATACTGTCTGGTTCTCCTCACTCTGGCTGTTCCACTCCTCCAACTGTTTTCTGTCATTCATAAGTCCCCGTGGTGATGACAAACTGTAGACTTATGTCTTGTTCTCTTCCACTGTCTCTCTTTAGCTAGTTACTGGGTAGTTAATGTGAATCAGTCTGACAGGCAGACACATCATCTGATGTGAACTCAGATGCTCTGCTAGTACAGTGTTCCACATCTCCTGTTCACTTTGCCTCCTCACACTTTTCCTTCTACAGTTCAAGTCTCTTGGCCCCTTTTTCTTCTCTAGGGGCAGGCTGATGTATTTACTACCAGACAACTATTTTAGCTAAAGCCCCAAGTGAACTGTCTTCAGTCTCTGTTGATTTTGCTATCAACACCTGTGTTACCACTCTGTGATGTCATATTTTACTCTGCATACCTCTGTCAGACTTTATCTCTCCGTATTCTGTCTTTTCCAGGAAAAGGAGAAGAAGTACATGCTTCCTCTGGACAACTTAAAGCTCAGAGATGTGGAGAAGAGCTTCATGTCCAGCAAATTTGTCTTTGCTATCTTCAACACAGAGTTAAGGTTTGTGTGTGTGTGTGTGTGTGGCTGGAGGCCTGTGCTTGTGTACATGCTTAAGTCCAAAAAGGGGAGTTCTGTTCTTGTCACCTGCTTGCTGAAGTTTCAGTGATATTTTACAAGGGGTGGACATGTCAGATGAGGAAAGGGAGGAGATGTCACAGTGGTGTGTTGTCCTTCCTCTGACCTCTTCCATTCAACTTTGCCACCAGAACTGAAAGGATATCCAGTGTGTACTCCAAGTATATGACTGTTGAGGGTAGGGCTGGGTTTGGGTTTGCTGGGTTTATGTGTGTGAAACAGATTGAAAAAGACAGAGAGACAAAGACAGAGCATAAGAGCAAAAGAGAGAGTGTTTAGGAGCTGGAGCTGACCCAAAGCCTGGCTGATTGTACCAGAGCATGTGGGCTTTGTTTATAATTCTGTGCTATGCTGCATTCGGACACACAAAGTGGATTTGCGTGTGTGTATGTGCCAGTGTGTGTGTGTGTGTAGACCACAGCATACCGACGGCAGGCTCATTAACCAGCTAATCAAAGCCAGAGAGCTTGGATCAGAGATGAGGCTGTGCTTGTTTGGAAAGAATTGCTCGACTCACCACAAAAAGGAGGGAGAAAGAAGAATTGGAAGGGTTGAGAGCAGAAAGAAAGCGAGAGAGAGAGTATCAGAGCCATCGGCCAGGAATGTGTCAAAGTCTGTCCTCTGGGGGGGGGGGGGGGGGGGGGGGGGGGGGGGGGGGGGGGGGGGGGGGGGGGGGGGGGGGGGGGGGGGGGGGGGGGGGGGGGGGGGGGGGGGGGGGGGGGG